>JAJOOR010006116.1:0-46934 GCA_036250505.1 Solanum acaule | reverse complement strand
TTGGATTCCGATGTCATCTTCTCGAACTTTTGATCGAAAATGATCGTTCAAGGTTCATAAGCTCCAAAACACAAAAACTCACACCAAGACCAAACGAATGACCAGGTGACCAAACTATCAGTCCCAGCAAGTCATAAATGACTTGGGGTCGCTATAGGAACGCTCTAAACAACACACAGAAGGCAATACACAGAAATGACCAAGAGGGTCATTACATAAAGGATCACCCTGCTTGACACCCTTAGTAGAATTGAAGAAACCATGTGCTTGACCACTAATCAGAATGGAGTACCAATTATTAGAAATCAACCTCCAAATCATGTCCACCACATTCCTATCAAATCCCATTTTCTCCAGTATTGTTATTAAAAATTGCCAATTCACCCTATCATAAGCCTTTGCCATATCTAACCTGATCACCGCATTTTCAGGCTTACCTCTAACTCTAATATCAGAAACAATCTCCTGAGCTAATAATACATTTTCTGATATATTTCTTCCCTTCATAAATCCAGACTGATTTTTAGAGATAATGACAGGTAGCACTCTTTCCAATCTATCATGTACAATCCTAGAGATCACCTTATTAATGAAATTACTCAAACTAATTGTCCTCGTATCATTAAATGATTTAATAATATCTTTCTTTGGAATAAGCACCAAGTTTGTATGAGTAATGGATTTTGGTAGAGTAAAGCCATTAAAAAAAGCAACCACCACATTAAAAACATCGTTACCAACAATATCCTAACAGGTTTGAAAGAAAAGACCAGAAAACCATCAGGACCACTAACACTATTACCATTTAGCTTGAAAACTACCTTTTTCACCTCCTCCTTAGTAGGACAAACTTTTAGTAGCATATTATTTTCCTCAGAAATTAATTGTGGGATATGCTTCAGCAATGTCAAATTAGCAGCACTATCTTCCATAGCAAATTGCTTCTTAAAAAAGTTAATTGGCTCATCAGCCACCTGATCATTGCCTTTAACCCACTGCCCATCTTCCTTAAGCATTCTACTCACAGATAATCTCTTTCTTCTCCCATTCACTAGACAATGAAAGAATCTAGTATTTTTATCCCCTTCAATGTGCCACTAAAAACCTGCTTTCTGTCTCCAATATTCTTCTTCAAAATGTTTATATTTCTTTAGCTCAGCCTGAGATTGTTGTAAAATCAGCCTGTTAGAAGCTGTAGGATTTTCTTCAAATAGACCTTCTTTCAACCTTACAATTTCCTCCCTGATAATAAGTTGCTTGAAAATGTCACCAAAACTCTCTCTGCTCCATCTGGATAGAGCCGTTTTGGTGTTCTTCATCTTTTGTTTCAAGCTAATGAAGACATCAAAAGAGTCTTGTGATTTCCAGCTATTAGCAACTATTTTCATAAAGCCTTCCTTTTCAACCCAAAACTGTAGAAATCTAAAAGGCTTCCTCACATCTGAACATTGACCAACACAAGTTAGAAGCATAGGAGCATGGTCAGAGCTAGTCCTTGGCAAATGTTCAATTTCAAGATTGCCTAATAAGCCAATAAAAGATTGATTCACCATGATTCTATCGAATCTCTTAAATATACATTCCTCATCAATTCTACCATTCCACCAAGTAAAAGGGTTACCTTTGAAATTGATGTCCAATAGTTCACAAGAATTCATACAAAAGGCAAAATCTTCATACTCATGAGGGTACACTGGGAGGCCTCCTATTTTCTCCTCATCACTCATAATGACATTAAAATCACCCCCCACTATCCAGGGCATATTATAATTAGCACTGATATTATATATATCATCCCACAAATTGATTCTTTCCAAGGCATCACATTTTGCTTACACAACTGTAGCCAAAATGATATCCCTAGTCTCTTGAAAATGAAGTTGAAGTGTCAATTGCTGATCTAAGTCTGATATTACCCCAACATGAATATGTTCCTGAACAAATACCCAAATCTTCCCATTCTAATTATGAGTTGCATAGGGCATGCCCAACCTTCTTTTATACATGTGAATTTGATTTCCTTCTTGAAAAGATTCCATTAATGCAATTAAAGAGAATTTGTGATGCCTGTTAAGCATTTGGATCCTGTGGAATGAATATTGAGTTCTAACGGATCTCACATTCCAAAATAAAGTCTTCATCTTCATTTAGAACTTGTTTTCACCGCCCTTTTGGGGTTTACCCTAATAGGTCTAATGTCCAGATTACTTTTACCTTTGATTCCTTTGGCAATTGAATGAATATTTAGACCAGCATTCTTCATTATTTGATCTTCTTTAAAGTTGTTATTTTCTTCTTCTGTATCCTCTACATCTTTACCCTCATGGTTGTCTGTGGTGGCTTGATAATTTCCTTCTATAAGTTGATGAGACACAAGATTGTGTAATGTACTAATAGGACTGGACTTTTTGCAGGTATTCATGATTTCTCCCATTCCCTCTGTGGCTGTCACATCTCTGGAAGCATTACATTCAAGTGCAACCACTACCTCACTCCTAACAATTTGAAGTGGCTCTTGGAAAGTAGCTATTTCATCAAAATTATTTGCAGATGACTCTGTGTTGACATATCTGCCTGATTCTATCGCGGGACCTTTATGTTGTGCTAAGATCATATCCCTATCATCCTTCTGTAACCTTTCTACATTATGCTCAGTTGTTACCATGAGAAGATTCTCATTCCTGAGAACTATTTCCAATCCAGTATTAGTTGCATTCCTTTTTGTATCCTCCTCCCAGTGTGATGGTGTATGGGCTTGTTCTCCTGCTGATTTTCTGTTGAATGATCTCTTTGATCAAAGGTCTTATTGACCCAATCTTTAGTGGACCCTTGTTGCTGCTCATCATCATTCATGGTTATTATTTTATCTTTGGTTGTACCCATATCATCTTTTGTTGCCTGTGAACCTCCTGATCCTTCACCCTTATCTATATCTTTGTCTATCTTATTGCTTGTTTTTACATCCTGTTGCTGCAACTTTATGCTTGTATCTTCACCATTTAATGCTGCAAACGAATTGTTTGTGCTAACACTTTCTTCCCCTTGTCGTTGCTCTTTATTTCTTTTCCTTGATGCATTTTTATTCGTGGGAAGCCACCTCTTAAATTGTCTTCCTATCCTTATCACTGACTCTTCGTCCTACATTGTACTGACTTTTATGTTCTGCTTCTCCAGTTCTGGCTCCCTGAGTTCTGGATGCAGCACTCTACAAACATTCTCTGCATGACCCTGTAATCAACAATGCTTACAATATTTTGGTAACATATCATATTGTATGTGTAATTTCTCTACCCTAGATGTCTACATTGTACTGACTTTTATGTTCTCCTTCTCCAGTTCTGGCTCCCTGAGTTCTCGATGCAGCACTCTACAAACATTCTTTGCATGACCCTGTAATCAACAATGCTTACAATAATTTGGTAACATATTATATTGTTTGTGTACTTTCTCTACCCTCGATGTCTTCTCAGCTTCATTCATCACCTCTAGCTCGATATACTTAGGGAAATCTGCGAGTAAGTCCACTTGTACCTTGACCCGAGCACAACTAGGTCTCGTCTTATTGATAGTGGCCATATCTAAGGAGATCCATGCCATTGCTTGTGTAGTTTCTTCCTCAACTCTGAATTTTGCGTCATAAATTAGTGGCCGCATCATGTATGAATACCCATCCTTTGCTAGTATGTAGTGACTTGATTTAGATATCATGTTAATAAAGTCATCTTGTCGACTGAATTGTATCAATATGTGTCTACTCCTGAGTAATTCAATTTTGCACTCCCCTTTCACATTGCATTGTTTTGAAATTTGAATGCGCAATTCTTCTAATTCTGGCCATCCATATGAGAACTTCCCAACCACTGTATAGTGTAAATTTTCCAATGTATTCATTCTATCTACCTCTTCTTCTGTCCAACTTATTGTAGGGATTCCATCTTTGTAGCTAATATTCTTCATGGTATAGGTTCCACTGTTGGGTTACTGATTGTTACTGCCTTTTCTGTCTTAAACATATCAGCATATTGTCTTGAGGAGAACTCCTTGCCAGCTTCCTCATTAGGCAGATTCTTAGTGATAGGTAATTTTGAATTTTGGATCGTTTGGGGAGTTTTATGGTACTGTTGTAGACTAGGAAAACAGGTTGTTGAAAAGAGTGGTATAGCTATTAAATATATATGATTTATTTTTTGTCATGTATAAGAGATAGAGTTCATATTGCTCTAAAGTTTGATTTTATAAACTTTTATAAATTAGGTTTTACATTGTTTGTTTTTGTTGTTTCTCAACTATTTTAATGGATGACCATTCACATAACAAACTGAAAATAGATTTAAGTTTAGGAACGACCCAATCAAAATGGAAAAATTATGTTAAGCTTTAATCAACATAACATATACACAATTAAACCCTTTAACTCGCTTATCTTGTTTTTTAAAATTGTTGGATACACATATCTCGCCATTAATGATACGTGTATCTCGCCTTTTCTACCAATTAAGAAGGAAGTGATAAAGAAGATGAAGTTTAGGACTATAGAATTACTTTGGTTTATGATTTCGTTATTTTAGGAAAACATACATGTATCTTGTCTTTAATGATACATGTATCTTGCGATACAGAAAGTAATATTACAAACTATGGTGAATCCTAGTAATTATGATCTAAAATAGTAAAATTTATGTAGTTTGTCCTTTAAAAAATTGAATCCAATTACTTTTCTTATTCTATTTACTTTCTACGTGAAACGGATTGAGGATTACATTTAATTAGTATTTATTTTTCTTTAACTTTTGTTTTAGCAAAAAAACACTTAAATTCAACTATTACTTTTTTATTTGACTTGAAGCTAATTATATATGATTTACCTTTTCTCGTTGATAGTTTTATGGATTAGCACATTCCCTTTACGTATGTAGACAGTCTCAATAAGTTTCATAATTTGTCTTGTGGATAGAGTAATATAGTCATATAAAATTACTATTTTTTCAACACTTGGAGTTTGATATATTTATTAAAATTTGATTAAATATATATTCATGCAAAAAAGTCTTATATTGGGGATAAGGTGCTCCCTAACAGTGGCGGAACCATGATTTTCAATAAGGGGGTTCAAAATCCGAAGGAGTAAACATACGAACTAGTCTAAGGGGATTCAACATCTATTATATACATCTAAAGAATAATTTTAACCATGTACATATAGTAATATTTTCCGCCGAAGGGGGTTCGGATGAACCCCCTAAACACATGCCAGCTCCACCCCTGCTCCCTAATATATAAATTAAACTTTTTTCTCTCTAGAACTCTCTCTGGATTGAACTATGACTTCAAACATGTGCACGGATTCCCCGCCGCCCAAGCCTCCAGTTCCACCGGGAATATCCTTCAAAGAGGCACTCCTGAACAAGGAGAAAGATCTGAACTTAGACTACAATCGCTGCAATGTCACTCCAATAACGGAGGACCTACAAGATAGGGGACCAATTGTTCTCTCCGAAGGAGACAAACAGAGGATTTACAACCCCTGGAAATACTCTGTCATAGTGAAATTGTATGGGGAAAAAATCTCACACAATTACCTAAAGAGCAAGCTAACAGATCTATGGAAACCCATCGAACCACTAACGTTAATCGATCTGGGTTGGGAGTTCTTCATAGCAAAGTTCAGCAAACATGAAAACATGAACAAAGCACTCCATGAAGGCCCCTGGTTCGTCATTGGAAGCTTCCTCTCAGTAAGAAGATGGGAACCAAACTTCGTCCCAAAGGAATCTATGGAATTCCACACTGCAATATGGACAAGACTACCACAACTACCAACAATTCTACGATAAAAAAATGTTGGAAAAGATTGGGAAAAAATTAGGAAGGCTATTGAAAACATACTCATGTACTTCAGCTACATTAAGAGGACGCTATGCAAGAATTTACATATAGGTGCCAATAGGCAGCCCACTTCAAGATGAAGTTCAGATCGGCACACACATCCAAAAAGTGGTGTATAAAGGCGAAGGGATCCTATGCACACACTATGGAACGATTGGGCATGTTCTGAGAGAGTGTACCTACACAAAGAAGCCTACACAGGACAGTCCAAACTCCGCCAATGAGGGAGGAAACCGCGAGGGAACTTGGCAAGTTGTCACTTTCCCCAAAAAAAAGAGGAATCCAAAGCAGTTTTCAACCCAACCACATGGGAGAGAGCAAAGGACGAAGGATGCCAAACACACACGCACCTACGTAAGACACACTCAGCCGGTAACAGGTAAATTCCTCAGCCCAAATAACTTCAATAATCTTTCTCATCTAGTTAGATATTCCTTCGGCACCACTAACTTTAGTCCTACCTGCATATATAGGAAAGATAATAATACTTTAACCACTAATATTCCCCAAAATCCCATTTTTGCCCCTTTCATTAGGAATCAACTCCTACCCACCCACATTAATGGTAATTACCCCAGTAAATCCAAAGAGATCCCCTCAAAGATCACGCTTAATAGAGAAGTAAATAAGGGCGGCCCCAATGGGGCCATCATAACAGCTCTCCTCTCCACTCCTCTCTCACTCTGGTGAAGTGACGCTTGGATTCCTCTGTCGCCACCAAGCCCCCAAACACCTGCACAACCTACGCACTAGCAGGTAATCATCACGAAGAGCCTATTGAAGTGATGTTCACTGTTATTTCTAATAATTCCACCATGAACTCCCCTATCTTTGAAAAAGGAAACCCCTCATCTCCCATTTATGCTCAAAGTTTTCACACCACCCACTCTAGCAATGAAAATGCCTCCAAACCAACCCATCGTACTTGTGTCCAAACCACCCCCACCAAACCATATCCCCTTTTCCTGGATGGAAATGGCGATGCAGGGAAAGATGATCACCCTACAAGCAGCCATTTAGGGGACGCCAGTGACACTAGTTGTGCAGGACCCCTCTTACCTGGCCTATCTAGTTAAGCAGGGCTTGGACAATGTCATCTAGGGACTTGGAGACCTAGTCTGGACCTAATCCTTCCTGTAAACGCAACTGCTGGGACTTCAGGGACTGCTCCCCTTAAGCTTAATGAACTTCCTCATGTCCCAAACACTACAAAGCTTGCCTTTTTTTCCGACTTCCTCTCCCCCGCTACATGCCCAAAACATGTCCTTCGTCCCATGGACACCGACCCCATAGCCACCTTAGGAACACCCCAAGAACCAAGGAGGGAAATGGGGGAAAGATCAGCAATGGATGTACTAAGGAAAAGCAACGACAAGTTGGAACTCCTCCTAGCCTCCTTTGGGAAGGAAAAAACTCAAGTCATCATATTGGAAAAACTCATAATGAAGGAGTTCAAAGAACTAGCAAGCGAATCCATGATAGTCTACTGCCCCCCAAAAATAACCAAAGTCCTCTTGAGCTTGAGGATAGAGAAGGACAGTATACCATCGGCTTTTGCAATGAAACCATTTTGGGAACAAAGGGAAACCCTTCAAGTGGAGAAAAGGAAAAGCCCGACGGCACCTCCACCCTCACCACCAAGTATGATGAACTTCATAATTTGGAATGTTAGAGGTGCCAACAGTGCCAGCTTTAGACGCCAGTGTGAAACCATAGTCAAACTCCACAAGCCTGCTATGCTAGTCCTTCTGGAGACTGGATTGGGAGAACATAAGCGTCTCACTAAAGTCCTGAAATTCGACTCCCAGATCCAATCCGCTGCTATTGGTCTATCCGGTGGAATCGTCATTATGTGGAAAAAAGATGTTCTGAAGCTCAGTGACATCTTCATCACCCATCAAAGCATTCATGTCATGGTCCAGGTATTATCTGAACCCCACCCTTGGCTTTTTACTGCAATCTATACTAGTAATGATTTTGCTACTAGAACTAACCTTTGGGAAAATCTCAACAACATCTCTAAGAAAGTCGTGGGGGATGGATGATTGGGGGGATTTTAACGAAATTTTGAAAGCCACTGATAAACATGGGGGCGGAGTATAAATAATGGTAGGCAAATGCCTTTACGAATTGCCTGCACCACTGTAATTTGGTAGACCTAGGTTATAAAGGCTGTAAATACACCTGGACCAATAAAAGGTACAAACACAAATCCAATCTTATCCTTGAAAGACTGGATAGATATTTAGCCAATAACTCTTGGATTACTAGATTCCCCAATGCTTATGTCACCTATTTACCTAGGACTAAGTCTGACCACTACCCCCTCTATGTCAAACTTGAGCCTATAGTTCCCTCAGGTAGTGAGAATCCTTTCAGAATGGAACCTATGTGGTGTGGGCACCCCAGCTTTAGAGACCTAGTTAAAAGGTGTTTTGACCTTCCTCTAGACCTCTCTAAATCCATAGACCTCCTCCAAAAATATGCCATTGAATGGAACAAGATTACTTTTGGTAACATCTTCCATAAAATCAAAGAATTCTTGCCAGGCTGGATGGCATCCAAAATTCTCCCTCCTACCATCATAGTCACTTCCTCTAGGAACTAGAGGCAAACCTCCTAAAGGACTATGATGCTCTCCTTAAACTGGAAGAAGAATTCAGGAGAACCAAATCCCTGGCTTAGTCAGGGAGATACCAACACCAGCTTCTTCCACACCTCCAACATTAATAGAAGGAAGAGGAACAAAATCCTCAGCCTTCAAGATGGCATGGGAAACAACACACTGACCAATCCCAGCTCACCTCCCACATCTTCTCTCATTTTGTCAACCTCTTCATGACTGAGCACTCTCACTTGAACCTCAAAGCCAATCACCAGGGGACCAATATAGTGCAGATGGACACCTCTCCCTTTAGAGATCTGGACACCCCCCTTAGGGATTCTGAGATCACTCAAACTCTTCATTCATTTAAGCCCACCAAGGCTCCTGGCCCTTATGGCATGCACCCACTTCTGTACCAAAAATACTGGAATGAAGAAGGGGAGAAAACTTCCAACTTCTGTAAGAAGGTGTATGAAACCTGCATCATGCCCAATTCCATCAATACCACCCTCATTTGCTTAATCCCAAAAAGCCTGAATGTTTCCAACAGCATTGTGAACAAAATCAAGCCCCTCCTCCCTAGAATCATTGGCCCTAACCAGGCCAGTTTCCTCTCCAAGAGAAGAGTTGTCGATAATGCCATCATTGTTCAAGAACTCATCTCCCACTTTAACAAAAAGAAAGGAAAGAGTGCTAATATGATCCTTAAGATTGACTTAGAGAAGGCCTTTAACAAGCTTGAGTGGTCCTTCATCAAGGATTCTCTTCTCTTCTTCAACTTTCCCACCAAACTCACTCACATCATCATGTCCTGTGTCAGTAGTAGCTCCATCTCTAATCTGGAGAAAGGGGGAAAACTGACTTCTTCAAGAGGTATTAGACAGGGTGACCCCATGTCTCCATACCTATTCATAATATGTATGTATTGACACCCAATTTTGGCTTTCCACATTTAACTATAATAATAATTATAATAATAATAAAATATATATGTTATGAAATTTTTATAGGACTACGAAAAGATTTTAATTATTTATTTTTATTTGATAAATTTATTTCATAAATGTTATTTCATATAAAAAATTAAATATTATATATATATATATATTTCTACTTACTTTCTCTTTTTTTAAAAATAAATGTCGTTCTTAAGAATTGAATCTATTTTTGTTCAAATATGATTTCTTTTGTCGCAATAGATGTTGTTCGTAAATTTATTAAAATTAGAAAGCTTAATTAATTAATGAGTTACTAATTTAAAATAATTTAATTTTAAGAATGACCAATTTTATTAAATAAGCTAATCTTGCAAAATAATTATTTTTAATTTAATAAATTATGACTATTTCATATAATAAAGAAATAGTTATATTTAAATGGATTTAATTTGAGCAAATTCGGCAATTCAAGTCTCCTTAAACCGGTCAATCCGTGTATGTCACGTAGGCGAGCACATGGATTGTGCTTCTTTAGCTTAAATCTTGACCCTACGATTAAATCTAACGGTCCTAATTAATTAAGCTTTTAACATTATTTAAAATATATATATATATATAACTTTTCCTTTTAATTCCTTATTTATCTTAACCGTCCGATCAAATGAATTTAGAGATAAAACTCATGAATGGGACTTCCAAATGAATTTAGAGATACATAAAGGCAAAAAATAATTAACTTGTGGAATTATTATTTTTTTAAAGTAGAAATAAGTAGGGAAGTAGGCTTATATATTTAACAAAACAAATGTGACTGTAGAATGAGTCCTAATAGTTAGGCCTATTTTTATACTCTTTACATCACCCCTTTACAAAAATGTATTGACTATTCTCACGTTTTGGATCAAACATTGCTACAAACATTTTAATTTTTTAACATGCTATTTCAAAATTTTAGATATGCCAACAGGTTCAAATACAAGGTACATACATATATATGTGATACGCATAAAGGTATATATTCTATATTTTTCTTTACATAATCTATTATTTTTTTATCTACTATCCTGAATGTTATTTATTTATTTTTATAATTTATTCCTATACTTTAAACATATTATTTTACTAAATTTAATCTATCATTAACTTATCCTTACATGTAAATAAAATAATAAACATTCACATGTTTTAAACACCTTACATGTATATACTACACTTTAGATTAAACATATTTAAGATCACAAACCTTTATATAATATTTTAACATGTAGTATCATTTATTTATTTATTTATTTTAAAACTCCATATATTTTGATTCAAATTACACATCACATATTACTACGAATTTACACCCAACTACTATCTTATTTTTATTTCACGTCTTAATAAGACGACAGATTTTTTGCAAATTCAACATCTATGTATTTTTAGGATAAGTTTATTAAGATACAACTATATTTTTTACATATGAATTTATTATGCATTTAAGTACATTTATTTATTTACTTTACAATATGAAAAATACTACTATTAAATCTATTTTATAAGACATATATATGTTGTACCTTGTATATTACTCTTTCCTTAAATTAACCAATTAAATTATCATTAATTTTTAAAACAAATAAATAAACAAGTTTTCCTAATCATATTTTTTTAAATTGAGTTTAAGGACTACCTTCAGATAAGCTCTAACGGATGCTTAACACCTTCCTCTCGAGTAACCAAAGCTCTTACTCAGAATCTTACAGGTTTTGCAAATCAAACAGAGTTTACATTTACATAAAAAATGGTTTCCTAATATTTTCAATAAAATTTAGGTGGTGACTTTTAAAAAAACAAAAAACAATTTTTTTTCCAAATTAGAGTGTCAGTCATATTAGGTTGTGAACTTTTTCGGCTAGTTCGAAATAGGGGTGCGGCAGATTGGCGACTCAGCTGGGGAATCACTTAGATTTTAACCTTAGAAAACTTAATTTAGGAATAATACTTGTGATTACTTGTTTATTTTCACTTGTTTGCTTTACCGAATTGATATATTGTTTTGACTGAAATGTCGCAAATGAAATCCAAGTTTGTGTTCCTTATTTGTTTTAAAACACTACTTGTTACTGCTTTTCCTACACAGTCATTTGCACATTCAATCGAGTTTTTGGTCGTACACGCGAGGGGTGTTCCTGCACTCCTCCTAAACTCTCTTTGGATTCCTTAGTTTCAGAGTTGGTGCAATTAAGATAATGCACCTTCTCGCAATTATTCAGTCTCACTCTCAATCATCTAGGAAAAAAATCTTACTCTTAAAATAGGTCATGTTGCATAGCCTTAGGCAAGATAATATATGGTATTGTCGTTGCGTTTAGGAAACCACTCAAATGTCAATGAGTTTCTTCTTTAACACTCGACGACATAAACTTTGTGTGAAATTGATATAAATTATCCAAACTTAAACACTTAACGAATTTGGAGAAAATAAACTCATTACACCATTTACCCTCTTTTCAGATGAACCTCAACCAAGACTTGCCGAATATCTAAATAGTTGTTTCAGCGCCCCACATTCTATAGAATTAGTGGCAAAATATCTGCAGGATACACGGGGCTGAGATTTAAGGGCACTTAGGAGCATTATTGTCGCTTCTGGGGACACAATGCGATAAAGTCTTTGTCACTCAGCTAATATGGTTTTGGGAATCGAGCATAGTAACTTTCAAATTCCTGGATTTTGAGATCACTCCTACACTAGAGGAGTTCAGTAGTCTTACCAAACTACCGATTAAAGGGAGGCTACCGGTGATCCCCTCAACTATCTGTACAGGTGACTTTCTAAGTCTCTTGGATCTGCACATATTTCGGTCATTGAGATATGTGGATGGCGGACATGTTGAGTTAGACTATCTCTTTCAGAGGTTTGGGAGTTTGGAAGGTTACAATGAATATCAGCGTGAATTTCAATGTACTGCGGAGCATGGGAGCATATGAGGCCAAGTGTATTCGTTATGGCTTTTTAAGGAGTTATGGTGTTCCTGATAAGGTCCAATTCTGTCGACATCAACATATTGCCGATGGTTATAATCATCTTCAACGATCCATAAAGATTTACTTTGGTGCCTATGATCCTCACCGAAGTTCTTCGTTCAATGACAGCCTGCATTAGGGGACACGATTTCTTCGGAGGATTCAGTAAATTGCTACAGATTTGGTCAACGAAACATTTCTATCGACGTGATCCACCAATGGATTACAACATAGGTGCTCCTAACAAGATCGAAAGCCACGAAGATTGTCTCCAAAATTGGGTGGGTATGCCGACAGGAAGGGAAGAATGGCGCATATTTTGGAACAACCTCATGGGAGACGCCATCCAATGGAAGCTCTCTTGGATAACAGGATTGACGTTTGCAAGGACTCAATACTTTTTCTTTATCAAGTTAATTGGGCTCAGGGGCATCCAACCATATGCACATCTTCGGGTTATGCAACAATTTGGAGTTATCCAAGACATTCCTTTATGGTTAATGATGGGATCACATGAACATGAGTTCACTTCAGTCTCACTGGAACGGATAAGAAATCTGCAAGTCGAGTGGGAATCCACAATTGATTTAGAAATAGGAGAAGAAAGCTGGTGTACGCCAGAGTATTACGCTTGGCGGAATACTGTAAGTCATATGGCTCATCCAAGCGCACACAGGCATTAGGGGTTTGTAGACAGACAACAAATTGATTGGATTCGAAAATCAGTGCTTCCTCACATGGGTTCACTACACTCATGTACAATTAGATAGTTTCGGGATTCGTCGATTATTTAATCCAAGAAGAAGACCCAGAAGATGACCTTGAAGAAAACTCTAAAGAGGACCTTGAAGAGGACCCAGAGGAGGATCCCGAAGAGGACCCAGAAGAAGAAGTGTGGGAAGATCACATGGAGGTTTCTGAGATGGGTTCTAACATTTATGACCCAAGAGATGGAGGGGTTATAGACATATCATCCGAGTATAGCCGTGAAGAGTCTCAAGAGTATCACCCGGGTCCTTACTATGATGTGGACGATGACGATAATGATGCTTCAACCTGGACATAGATCATCTTTCTTCTTTGAATTCCCTCATAAGCTCTTCAAAGTGTCGTGTGGTCTATCCCTCTTGTAAGCCTTATGGTCACCCCTGTACTTTCATTTCTTCGGCTTCTGACCGCCTACATCATTGTAATAGCCAAACTAATTAATCAATGAAGTTTTTTTTGCTCTAAATCTAAAATGTGTTTAAATGGATCATTTATTATCAAACTAATTGCAACGTAGGCCTACCTCAGGCAAAAAAAGGTTCTATATTAGGTCGTGTTTTGAATGTCGCCGAATTGGTGTATATATGTGTTATATTTACTTATTTGTTACCGCTTTCAATATTTCCCAAACTACCATAGTTTTCTTTTTCTTTGTTTTCTTTTCTTTATTTATCCCCAAAAGTACGTTGATTTGTGTCGACTTGCAAACTGGCTGACTCATGATACAACCTTCAATCAAAAGGAAAAATGACTGATAAAGACGAGTTCAATGCTGCCGCAAATATAATAGTACCTATTGAGAACCCTGAAAGTTCTCGAAGTATAGCTGGCATTCAAAACAGGGAGAAAATGGCTCACATGGAACAAGAACTCGAGATATTGAGGGAAGAATTGCGTCAAGTGCGAGACTTGGCCAAACTATCGGCGACCACTTTCCCTACTTTTAAGACACCTATCTACTTCCCAAAGGCTGACTTGCCTTCTACTGACTTACCAAATCAGCCAGAACTGACTCAACACGCTCCTACTCACGGTTGAGTTCCACCAGTTTCTCCAACCGCAGTCAGGACCGTTCTTGACCTTTCTAATCATGACCCTACCATACCTATAATGCAGCAGATACTTGGGCCACTCGTCGCTCCCTATGAGACACATGTTCCACCCATATATGCCACTGGAGCTCCTACCTTCACTATGCCAGCTGTGGTTAATGTCCCATACAAGGTTGATCAATATGAAGAAATGGAGAAAGATGCTCGGTTAAAAGAAGATGCATTAATAAATGCCCAGCTTCAGGGTCTGAGAAAAGCATTGAAAAGCTTTACAAGTCACTAGAGGGACAGAGAGTTTGGATTATGATGACTTGTGCATCCATCCAGACATTGACATGCCGATAGGGTACAAACCACTGAAGTTTGACATGTTCGATGGAAAAGGTGACCCTTACGCACATTTAAGGGCATACTATGACAAGTTAGTCGGTGTATGGAGAAATGAGAAGTTCAGGATGAAGTTGTTCATTCGGAGTCTGTCTGGAGAAGAATTAACCTGGTATACCCGCCAAGACCCTCACAAATTGCGTGACTGGCAGGAAATAGTTGAGGACTTCATGACTCGTTTAAGATTCAATACTGAAATTACTGCTGACAGATTCTCATTGGCTAATATACAGAAGAAGCCATATGATAATTTCCAGGACTATGCACGACTTTGGAGAACTGAGGCCACAAGGGTGCAACCACCACTAGATGAGAGTGAGCTCTCGAAGTACTTTATTCGAGCTCAAGAAGGTATCTACTTTGACAAGATGATGTCAATGACGGGTCAGAAGTTTGTATAATTGGTCAAGATGGGAGACTTTATAGAGGAGGGTGTTAAATCTGGGAAGATTTAGTCTATGGTCGCATTGCAAGCTGCAAGTAGGGTTATACAATCGGGTTCCATTGGCGGCATCAAAAAGAAAAGGGAGGATGTTTCAGCTGTCACTTACCAACAAGGAGGACCATCCAACCGATACCCCAATAATCCCCAAATCGCTGCGCATACTTCATACGTCCTAGTATATAATACCCAACCACACTATAATCCACCTCAAGCACCAGCATACCAAAATCCTCCAAGACCATATGTCCCTGTCCAAGCACCAATCCACCAAAATAGACCAGCATATGCACCAAGACCATGTCCAAATCCTGAAGCTATAAATGCTTGCACTTACACACTGATTGCCGAACCCTACGCCCAATTGTTTGAGAGGTTGAGGATAGCGGGAGTGCTGCAACTAATTGAAGGAAAACTTGCTGATCCAATCCCTCGTAATTTTGATAGAAACAAGCGATGCGCTTACCACTCGGGAGTCCAAGGACATGACATAGAAGATTGTTATGGTTTGAAAATCCAGATCGAATCTTTGATCAAGAGAGAAGCAATCAAATGCACTCCAGCACCTCCCATTGTGAACAACAACCCCTTGCCAAACCATGAGAATCGGGACGTCAACATGGTTACTCTAAAGGACGAATATGGGGACCCCGACTATCTGAACATAGATGAAGCAGACGTCATGACATCTTCGGCACAGCCTGTTATCACTGTTCAACTAAGGGAACTTTTGACTATCCAAACATATCTCCTAAGAGTTGTAGTGACCACTCTAATTGCTAGAAAGCCTGAGTATGATACCAAAGCAGTCCCTTGGGACTATCGAACAGGTGCCAAGGGCAAGATGATCGACACTGCCGTGGCTCAAGGAATGACTAGGTTGGGGAGGTCTTATGCCCCAGAGGATCTAAATCAAAGAGTTCTCGGAAAAGAACATAATCTAAAGAATAATGTTACATATGCTGAAGCTGTAGAGTTTTGGAAGAAGATGCAGTCTAAAGACTATTTGATCGAAGAACAACTGAGGAAGAGAGCAGCCCACATATCCATTTGGTCTTTACTTATGAGTTCTGAAGCTCATAGGAATGCTTTGATAGAGGTGTTAAGCGGAGTGATCATTCCAAAAAAGACCACAAGTGAGACCTTAGCTGCAATGATTGGAAGAATAGTGGAAGCTAATAAGTTTTCTTTCCACGATGATGAGTTGCCTGCAGAAGGGGCTGGTCACAACAAAGTGCTTCACATCGCAGTCAAATATTGTGATAAAATTGTTACTCCAGTTTTAATTGATGGTGGTTCCGGATGCAACATCTGTCCTTTCACCACTTTGAGGGATTTAGGCGTTAATATGGGAGAGATAAGGGAAAGTCATGTGAAAGTTATAGCTTTTGATGGAGCGCAAAGAAGTGTCATTGGAGAGATCTATCTCACATTACGGGTGGAGCCGACTGAATTCCCCATTCTATTTCAAGTGATGGATATATCATCCAACTACAACCTATTGTTGGGAAGACTGTGGGTTCACATAGCAAGAGCGGTTCCTTCTACTCTTCATCAATATGTAAAGTTTGAGTGGGGTCGCACAGAAGTTACCGTCCACGAGGAGCTCAGTCACCCCATTCATTCCGTTAATTCTATCCCAATTACCAACGAGTTAGACGGAGCCATTTTTCACACTTTGGAAATCATGCAAGCAGTAAGGATCAATGAAGAAGCAGAGCCCGAAGATACCAAATTGTCAAGTGCATCAAAAATGGTTGCGTCAAAGATGTTGAACTATGGGTATCAACCAAATAATGTACTTGGACCTAAGTCCAATGGCATAGTTGAGCCGATCCAGCTGAAGCATCAGAGAGGCACCAACGAACTCGGATATGAGCCTGCCTCGGGAAGAGATCGTCACGGGTCAAGTGATACAATTTTTGTACTAGAACAAGATTTGATTCCAGATCAAGCTGGAATTGATGACATCGTAGAAGGAATAGGCAATCTGTTTGTGGCCATGGCTGGAGAAGAGAAAGGGATAAATCTCAACAAGTTGACCATTCGTGATGTCGAACCTGGAGAAATCTTGCAGAATTGGACCATCAGTCCATCCCTGTTTCAACCAGAGTCTTGGTAGTGTGGAAAAGTAATCTTAATTTTTAAAAGTTCGCATGATCAAATTAAGGCTTGAATCATGCCTAATCTTTTGTTGCTTGCCTCTTCTAAAAGCTAGAATGCTTTGAAATAAAAAGTCTTTATTTTCTTTAAAAAAATTCTCGTTATTTTAAATATCTATTTATTTTTACTTACTTTTTCACTTTTCAGCACTCATATTAATAAAAATCCTCGTTCAACGGTTATGACATGTAACGAATCCACCGAGCAAGGTGAAAGCGATGAACAAGATCACGAAGAGTATGATGAAAGCATGATGCCGAAAAACCTACCACATGAGATCGAGCAGGTTGAAAGTCAGAAGAAACCCAATATGGATAAAGCAGAGGTTGTCAACTTAGGAGATGAGGAAATCGTGTAGGAGACACGAGTCAGCATACATTTGGAGGCTGAAAGAAAGCAAGAGTTAATAGAATTGCTTAAGCAGTATGTTGACGTATTTGCTTGGTCTTATAATGACATGCCAGGATTAAGTACCGACATTATCTCGCATAAATTACCGACTGATCCCACTTATCTACCTGTTAAGCAAAAGACAAGAAAACTCAAGCCAAATTTGAGTTTAAGGATCAAAGAGGAGGTAACTAAGCAAATTGAGGCGAGAGTTACAAATTACCCCACATAGTTAGCCAATATTATGCCTGTGCCAAAAAAGGATGGAAAGATCAGAATATGTGTGGACTATCGAGATCTCAACAAGGCAAGTCCTAAGGATGATTTCCCTCTTCCAAATATTCATATACTCATCGATAATTGTGCAAAACATGAGTTGCAATCATTTGTTGATTTCTTTGCTGGATATCACCAAATCCTGATGGATGAAGATGATACAGAGAAGACAGCGTTTATCACTCCATGGGTAGTGTATTGCTACAGAGTAATGCTATTTGGTCTAAAAAATGCCGGTGCAACCTACATGAGGGCCATGACTACCATTTCCACGATATGATCCACAAGGAAATTGAAGTGTACGTGGATGATGTCGTTATCAAATCCAGAAGAAGTTCAGACCACCTGGATGACTTATGAAAGTTCTTTGAGAGGTTGCGTAAGTATAATTTGAAGTTGAATCCAGCAAAGTGTGCATTTGGAGTACCCGCGGGAAAACTATTGGATTTCATCGTTAGCAGGAAAGGCATAGAGTTGGATCCATCAAAGATAAAAGCAATTCAAGAGCTACCTCCAACCAAGACCAGGAAAGACGTGATGAGTTTCTTGGGAAGACTGAATTACATCAGTCGGTTCATAGCTCAATCCACAGTGATCGGTGAACCCATATTCAAATTACTAAGAAGGATGCTGCCACAAAATGGACAGAGGAATGCCAAAAGGCTTTTGACAGAATCAAAGAATACTTGTCCAACCCGCTAGTATTGGTCCCACCAGAGCCTAGAAAGCCTTTGTTATTATACTTGTCTGTCATGGATAATGCATTTGGATGTGTATTAGTGCAGCATGATGAGACAGGTAGAAGAGAGCAAGCCATTTACTATCTGAGCAAGAAGTTCACACCATACGAGGCAAGATACCCCTTGTTGGAACGAACATGTTGCGCTTTGACTTGGATTGCACAAAAATTTAGCCATAACCTGTCTGCATACACCACATACTTGATCTCAAGAATGGATCCACTCAAGTACATCTTTCAGAAACCAATGCCTACAGGTAAGCTGGCAAAGTGGCAAATTTTGTTGAGCGAGTTTGATAGCGTATACGTGACACAGAAGGCTATCAAAGGACAAGCCACTCATGACTTATTTCCCTAATGAGGAGGTTTTGTTTGTAGAAGAAGACATATCAGAGTCGTATGATGGATGAAGGATGTTCTTTGATGGAGCATCGAACTCTATTGGAGTTGGAATAGAAGCAGTCTTAATTTCGAAAATAGGTCAGTATTACCCAATCTCAACCAAGATTAGGTTTTACTATACCAATAACATGGCGGAATATGAAGCTTGTATTCTCGAACTCATGATGGCCATTGACATGAACATCAAAGAACTCTTGGTGATAGGAGATTCTGACTTATTGGTTCACCAGGTGCAAGGAGAATGGACCACTAAGAATATCAAGATCCTACCTTAGCTGCATTGCATAAAAGAGTTGAGTGGGAGATTCACAAGGATTAAGTTCAAGCATATCCCTCAAGCTCAAAATGAGTTTGTCGATGCTTTGGCAACATTGTCTTTAATAATTCAACATCCAGACAAGAATTACATCGACCCTATTGATATAAAGATATATGATCAACATGCATACTGTTTTCATGTAGATGAGGAACTAGATGGAAAACCCTGGTACTATGACATCAGAAGATTGATAGAAGCACAAGAATATCCTGAAAATGCTACAAGCAAACAGAAACAGACTGAGGAGGATGGCCAATCATTTCTTCCTTAACGAAGAAATCCTATATATGAGAACTTTGGATTTAGGATTGCTGAGGTGTGTCGACGCAGCAGAAGCAACAAGGCTTTTGGAAGAAATACATGCAGGAACATGTGGACCTCACATAAATGGGTTCACTTTGGCAAAGAAAATTTTAAGAGCCAGATATTTTTGGATGACCATGGAGAGAGATAGCATTCGGTGTGTGTAAAAGTGTCATCAGTGTCAAGTACATGGAGATTTTATATGGGTTCCACCGAATGAGCTCAATGTGATGGGTTACCCTTGGCCATTTGCCGCTTGGGGCATGGATGTTATTGGACCCATAGAGTCTCCCGCGTCAAATGGACATTGTTTCATCCTGGTGGCTATCGATTATTTCACAAAACGGGTCGAAGCTTCGACATACAAGGTTGTGACTAAGAAGGTAGTAGCAGACTTTGTTCGCAACAACATAGTTTGTCGGTTTGGAATTCTAGAATCAATCATAACAGACAATGCATCCAACCTCAACAACGATCTTATGAAGGAAACTTGTGAAAGGTTCAAGATTGCTCATTGAAATTCCACGGTTTACTGGCCACAGACGAATGGAGCAGTTGAGGTGGCAAATAAGAATATCAAGAAGATTCTAAGGAAAATAGTGGACAGTCGCATGAGAAGCTACCATATGTTTTACTTGGTTATCGCACCACAATCAGAACATCAACTGGGGCAACTCTTTGTATGTTGGTTTATGGTTCAGAAGCAGTAATACCTGCTGAGGTGGAAATACCATCTTTAAGGATTATCCAAGAGGTTGGTTTGGACGATGCAGAATGGATACATAGCAGGCATGAACAATTGATGCTCATTGATGAAAAAAGGATTGACGCGGTTTGTCATGGCCAACTCTATCAGAACAGATGACCAAAGCATTCAACAAGAAAGTCAAACCTCGACAGTTCACACCAGGGCAGTTAGTATTGAGATCTTTCCTCACCAAGGAGAAGCCAAAGGAAAATTTGCACCAAATTGGCAAGGACCCTACATGGTTCATAGAGTACTCTCTGGAGGAGCGGTAATCTTAGCAGAAATGGACGGCAGAGTGAGCACAAAGCCAATCAATTCAGAAGCCATCAAAAAATACTACATCTGAAGTCCTCCAGATTAGCGCTTATTTTATGTACTTTTGCATTTTTCAATGTAACAGAACTACGTCTAGACCTGACTTCCCACGGTGGGGTACGTAGGCAACCCACATCGGATTCGATCTCCCTTAGAAAACCCAAAAACATCATTTCCATGTATTTAGAACTACACTCGACTTGAATTCCCTCGATGGGATACGTAGGCAATCCTTGTTGGATTCGGTCCCTTGCATTTTTCACTTTCCTATTGTATTTGAACTACGTCCTGACCTGATTCCGCTTGGATACGTAGGCAGTCTGAGTCAAGCCCGGTCCTTGTATTATATACTTCTATTTCTACCACTTGTATTCGAACTACGTTACGATCTAATTCCTACTTTGGGGATACGTAGGCAGTCTGAGTTAGGCTCGATCGATGCACTGCATAATTTTATTTTTATTTTCTTTCTTACCCTTAGGAAACACTTCCTCATAGTTAGCGTAACCTCAGAATATGAAGAATCTCGATCGTCGTAGTGTCTGCAAAACAGTTAGGGAAGCTTCTTCAGGAGGGTAAAACCTACACGAAGACTATGTTGGATATAGTCAACAAAATGGAAAGCTCGATGGACTTCGGAACATGTCAGAATCTAAAAATGCTGGAGAACTATTATATATATTCCTAATATATACGCAATATACTTATTTTCTAGAAAAACAAGCTAATTCTCTTCAAAAACATTTTTCTATTCTTCCACCTACGTAGTCTCTAGGTTAAGAAATTATAAACAGGCTAAGAAGACGTCGAAGGATTCCAGTGTCGAGGCTTCAATCCGCGAGTCGATACAAATCAACACCCCCTCCCAAACTAAAAATTTTCTTTGAGTGCAGGAACACATGAATCAAGAAAATAACATCAAGTCTCGGGGAATGACCAGAAACGCCATTTGACTTCTCACAATCATAAGCCAAAATACTCCTTCCCTACTTTATTTCCCGAAAGTACTTCAACTTGCATCTTACATCTAAGAACATTTCACTTAAATTTTGCAGGTACGCTCAAAGATCTAGACCAAATGTTGAAGAAAGAGGATCCTCGTAGGAAAATAGGATAGTTAGCTTTCTTTCAAAATAACTCCACCAACTGGAGCTTGTAATCTAACCTCATCAACAACTCCGCCAATCGGAGACCACCGTCTACCAGCGACAAAATCCACAAGTCTGGGGTTGTACATAGCAAATGTCACTCAAACTCCACCGATCGGAGGTAGTACATAGCAAACATTGTCAAACTCCACCAACCGGAGGCTATACATAGCAAACATCGTCAAACTCTGCCAATCGGAGGCTGTACATAGTAAACATTGCCAAACTCCGCCAATCAGAGGCTATACATAGCAAATGTAGATCAAACTCCGCCAATCGGAGCCTATATATAAGCAAAAGAGGCAACACTCCGCCAATCGGAGACTACATCGTAGTGATATCACTAAAGCTCCACCGATCGGGGGCATGCAAGCATAGCAACGCTGTCATATGCCGATAATTAAATTTGCATTATAAGCTTTACACAGCCGGGTACAAGCTTTTACATTACAACGGCCTCGCCAGCTGGAGGCTTTACGTTACAAGCTTTACACAGCTGGGTACAGGCTTTTACATTTACAACAGCCTCGCCAACCGAAGGCTTTACATTACAAGCTTTACACAGCCAGAAGCAAGCTTTTACATTACAACAACCCCGCCAGTCAAGGGCCTCTACATTACAAGTTACTTTACCTACATCACACTCACAACACGAAAAGAGACATCAACAATCCTTTGAACATCTACACTCTACTTTTTACATTACTATTTCAATTTATAATTTTTGAACCACAACAGGTACTTTTCACCCTTTTACATGTTTTGCAGGACAATGCATTACAACGAGGAACTCCCTCTAAGCAGCAAACTAGGGCAATTTAGTGCAATGTCAAGCATCACTAGCTACGTCAAGGATTCACTTTCAAAACTCAACTCAACTCGATTTTCAGAAGTTCAGATTTAAATTTCACTTATAGCTCTTTCATGTCTCGGTTCATTGTAACTCGACACTGGGATATCCTTTTGAAAATTCATATATCTACCATGAGTCTTCAGTAGAAATTGCTGAGGAGCATTTCTCATTCAAGTTTCTTTAGAACTGTATCTCATCCCTCTATTCGTGCTAATCTCTTCATACCTCACCACAGAAAGATTTCTGTATTACCATAATTTGATACTGGGGAATTTTTTTAATAAAAATGCTATGTTCTCGAACTACATGTGGCCTGATTTCTCATGAAACCTGATATATGTAGGCAACTTGGAAGCCAGAGTTCGGCCATAACTCTAAAAACATTCTTGCCAAGTTATTGCTCAAAGTGTATTTTGGTGGGTCACCTAAAATTGGATTGTGTCAATATTTCTTTGTCCACGTCTTCTTTACTCTCTTCCATGGACAAAGAAAGGAGCAAGTTGTTGACACCCAATTTTGGCTCTCCACATTAACTATAATAATAATTATAATAATAATAAAATATATATGTTATGAAATTTTTATAGGACTACGAAAAGATTTTAATTATTTAATTTTACTTGATAAATTTATTTCATAAATGTTATTTCTTATAAAAAAAATTAAATATTATATATATATATATTGCTACTTACTTTCTCATTTTTTTAAAAATAAATGTCGTTCTTAAGAATTGAATCTATTTTTGTTCAAATATGATTTCTTTTGTCGCAATAGATATTTTTCGTACATTTATTAAAATTAGAAAGCTTAATTAATTAATGAGTTACTAATTTAAAATAATTTAATTTTAAGAATGACTAATTTTATCAAATAAGCTAACCTTGCAAAATAATTATTTTTAATTTAATAAATTATGACTATTTAATAAAGAAATAGTTATAATTTAAATGGATTTAATTTGAGCAAATTTGGCAATCCAAGTCACCTTAAACCGGCAAATCCGTGTATGCCACGTAGGCGAGCACATGGATTGTGCTTTTTTAACTTAAATCTTGACCCTACGATTAAATCTAATGGTCCTAGTTAATTAAGCTTTTACCATTATTTAATATATATATATATATATATATCTTAACCGTCCGATCAAACAATCGGACGCCCCGAATTAAATAAGACATTTTCATCTTTTCCCAAAATCGTACAACCCCTACTGCCCCCTAATCTTTCAACTTCCCAAGACCAACATTCTTCTCCACTTTTCCAGAAAAGGAGGATGCCTCACTCTTTCTTCTCCTTCCCCAGGCATTTGCACGCTCACCTTCCCCAGGCATTTGCACGCTCACCTTCCCCATGCCTCTTTCGACCTTTCCTATCATCTTTACATCTTTTCCGATTTATTTCTGACCCAAAGCAAGCCTAGAAATCTCGGCAATCACCATTGCTAGGCCTGAAAAGTTGAGGGACGCAAAGAACCGTCGGATTTTGGTTGGTTATGCCTTAATCTAATGGGTTTTAGAGTACGAGTCTATCCCAAAATCGGCTATGAAAATCCATTTGGTTCCCATTGAAAATCATCCAGAAAAACGATCCGGAAATCAGCCAAGAATAGCATCAAAATCTCAAAAAAAAACACCTAAAAAAATGACCCAACAACCATCCAAAAAACGGATAAGAACAACCATCCAGAAATCGGCCAGAAAAATCCAAAAAAATCGATCAAAAACCACATAAAGAAAACGCAACAAGGGACATTAGCATTAGATCGTAAAATCATCTTTCTGTCCTCTGTTTTCGATTTGTTTTAATTTGAGTTCGAAATTGGATATCTTGACATTAAAGCACTTAGTTTGCTGCTCTACACAAGGTTTGTAATCATCCTCCTTTTCACATTTTGTCTTTGATTTTCATAAATGAATATTATTGTTATTAAATAGTTGCTGGCCATTTATCTGGAATCCTTATGTTCTGTTACTCTGTTTTTTTGTGAAAGTTTATTCATACAAAAGGAAGAAAAGAATTAGTAAGAAGCATTTTCATTTAGAATGAATTATTGATCGACTCATGTAGACGTGTAGTAGTTGTTTCATGATAAGATTCTCATTAGCTCGAGTCGTTCATTTCTTGATTCATATCTTGTCATACTATGTTTAGATGTAGCGTCTCTTGATCAGATTTTTCGGTTGTGTCGCATTAAACTTGAAGTATGCCTCCAATTTCATGGCAGAGACCAAGTAATTTTTGATATGTCCTCTGTGAATAACTGTTGTCTTTCTTCAGCTTAAAAATAATAATAAAAGTTATAAGAGAAAGTTGTCTTTCTTCAGCTTAAAAATAATAATAAAAGTTATAAGAGAAAGTTGCTTGGTAAAGTGGTTGTTGCTTTAGCTAAGTTTTTGGGTTCTATTTGTGCTTAAGAAGTAATTTGAGTATTCGAAATACAAGCGGTATATTGAGAAGTTATTATCGAAACATAGTTAGTTGTGTAAGCAAGTATTCATCTAATAAGACACTTTAATCTTCCTCTTTTCGAGTCTTAATTATATTGTTTGGATATATTGGCTAACCTTTATTTATAAGTTTTGATATATTGTTTGTCTTTTATTTTGAAGCTTCTTTTACATGAACTAATATTATTTGTTTATGAATTTAGTTGAGACACATTTAGAACAAATGATACAAAAAATATTTTCTTAAAAATGGGTTAACATTTTTACTTATAACATTATTTCAGGCCTTTTAAGTTGAAAAGAGGGGGCTTATAGTTTTAAAAGTTTTCCAAATGAAGTTTCAAAGGGTTAAAATAATATTCGTTTAGTGTTTCAAAATTGGGGAAAAGAAATATATATCGACTTAGGCCTTTATCTTAAGGAATAGGAAAACTTATCATCTAAAATTCTCAATTGAAGTTTTAAAAGGGTGAAATAATATTCATTTAGGTATTTAAGTAGGAAAAAATAAAACTCACGAATTGGGACTTCCAAATGAATTTAGAGATACATAAAGGCTAATAAAATTAACTTTAAAATAATTAACTTGTGGAATTATATTTTTTTTTAAAGAAGAAATAAGTAGGGAAGTAGGCTTATATATTTAACAAAACAAATGTGACTATAGAATGAGTCCTAATAGTTAGGCCTATTTTTATACTCTTTACATCACCCCTTTACAAAAATGTATCGATTACTCTCACCTTTTGGATCAAACATTGCTAAAAACATTTTAATCTTTTAACATGCTATTTCAAAATTTTAGATATGCCAACAGGTTCAAATACAAGATACATATATATATATATATGTGTGTGTCATACACATAAAGGTATATATTCTATATTTTTCTCTACATAATCTATTATTTTTTCATCTACTATCCTGAATGTTATTTATTTATTTTTATAATTTATTCCTACACTTTACACATAATATTTTACTAAATTTAATCTATCGTTAACTTATCCTTACATGTAAATAAAATAATAAACATTCACATGTTTTAAACACCTTACATGTATATACTACACTTTAGAATAAACATATTTAAGATCACAAACCTTTATATAATATTTTAACATCTAGTATCATTTTTTTTTTTTTTTTTTTAAAACTCCATATATTTTCATTCAAATTACACATCACATATTACTACGTATTTACACCCAACTACTATCTTATTTTTATTTCACGTCTTAATAAGACGACAGATTTTTTGCAAATTCAACATCTATGTATTTTTAGGATAAGTTTATTATGATACAACTATATTTTTTACATATGAATTTATTATACAATTAAGTACATTTATTTATTTACTTTACAATATGAAAAATACTACTATTAAATCTATTTTATAAGACATATATATGTTGTACCTTGTATTTTACTCTTTTCTTAAACTAACCAATTAACTTATCATTGATTTTTAAAACAAATAAATAAACAAGTTTTCCTAATCATATTTTCCTAAATTGAGTTGAAGGACTATCTTCGGATAGGCTCTGAGGGATGCTTAACACCTTCCCCTCGAGTAACCAAAACCCTTACTCAGAATTTCACTGGTTTTGCAAATCAAACAGAGTTTACATTTACATAAAAAATGGTTTTCCTAATATTTTCCTTAAAATTTAGGTGGCGACTCTAAAACAAAACAAAAGACAATATTTTTTCCAAATCATAGTGTTAGCCATATTAGGTTGTGAACTGTTTCGGCTAGTTCGAAATAGGGGTGCGACAGTATGGAAAGACTCTCCAGAAGCATTCATAAGGAGGTGGAAAACAAAGACTGGACTCCCATCAAGATCACCACCTCTGGTCCTAAGATCTCCCACCTTTTCTTTGTTGATGATGTCACCTTATTTGCGAAAGCTAATGATCATAACTGCAATACCATTGTCCAACCCCTGAGGAATTTCTGCCTTGAGTCTAGCCAAAGCATCAACCATGGAAAATCTAAGGTGGTCTTTTCCTTAAACTGCAACAGTCACAATGCCTCCAATCGCTCCACCATCCTGAACATAAAGAACAGTACCTCATTTGGAAAATACATAGGTTTCCCATCTTCCATAAGAAACCTACCAATAGTGACTTCCAATTCATCCTGGACGCCATGAACTCCAAACTAGCTAGTTGGAAAACTAAGCTCATGAACATGACTGGTAGGACTGTGCTAGCTAAGGCCTCTCACAGTAGTATCCCTAGCCATGTCATGCAGTACATTCAAATCCCAACCAAGATCAATAAGCTCATTAATAGAGTACAAAGGAATTTCGTCTGGGGGACCAACACTGAGAAGAAAAAAATGCACCTAGTTAAGTGGGACACCATCACAAGACCCAAATCTGAAGGAGGACTGGGGTTACAAAAAAGTGAGGTAAGAAATAAAGCCCTTCATGCCAGCCTCACCTGGAGACTAATAGAGTAACTCAATAGTCTGTGGGGGAGAGTGCTTATCAACAAATACTCCAAGCATGTTCCTGACTGGAGGAGGAAACCAATGTCCAGAACTTGGAAGTGCATTATAGGAAGGTGGGATGAGACAAAAGATGCCCTCAGATAGGTAGTACACAAAGGCAACAGAGTTCACTTCTTCAATCAAAAATGAATACCCCATCAAGACTCAATCAAAAGCTTGATTCAAGGGCCACTCCTTTAGGGGAAAAAGACTGTTGATCCAAGACATCATCACCAATGGTAGTTGGAACCTTAACAACATCTCACTGCAAGTAACAGATGACATAAAAGCTATCACTATCAACCCCAACAGTCCTCATGAGGACTGACCCATATGGGTCCAATCAAATGATGGTAAGTTTACCACCAGCAGTGCTTACAAACACATGCAGGGAAAAAGCTTGATGGACAATGGAGACCAAGAAAGAAAGGAATTTGACTAGATCTGGAGAATGAACTGCCCAAATAAGATGAAATCTCTGTTATGGCTTACCAATCATGAAAGACTCCTAACTTCCCACTACCTTAACAGTATTAGACTAAACATCCATCCCAATTGCCACACCTGTGGCCATCCAAAGGAGGATATTGAACATATTTTCTTCAATTGCCCTAGGGCTGTTGAATTCTGGAAGGCCATCCTGGACAACAATACCACGTGCCACAAGCTTAATAGAAGCTCCCTCACTAAAGACAGCATGTAAGAAATCTGGCAAAGCATAGGCTCTAAGCAGTACAATTCAATCCTACCTTGGAATGCTCTCATTCCGCAATGATTTTGGGCTATATGGATGCAAAGGAACACCAAGCTCTTCAACAAGAAAAAGGATAGCACCTCCTTAGCCAACACTATGAACCTAGCCATTGAATACCACCTAATCATTAAGACCAATAGCAGACCTATAAGAATACAGCAGACCATCCATGTCAAATGGGAACCCCCTGATGTGGGAAGGTTCAAGTTGAACAGACGGTGCAGTCAAGCACACCCTGGGCCCAGGCGAACTTGGAAGTGTGATTAGAAACCACAATGGGGACTTGAAAGTGAGATTTATGAGTAAGGAGCCACAAGTTGACCCTATCCTCGCGGAGCTAAGAGCCCTTAAACAAGGGTTGATCATGGCGATTCATCACACTCTCATGCCCCTCGATATCAACTCTAACTCAATAGAGTTAATCAAATATTTGAAACATAATAACCACCCCTATTCTAACTTGACTCTTGAATGCAGGTCGCTAATGGAGAAGCTGGGAGCAGCAGTGCCAACACACATCTTTAGGGAACAGAACCAGGTAGCGAACAAACTCAATAAGGAGGGCCTCAATTGCACTAGCTTTGGACAACCAATTTTTTGGATAGTTCCTCCAATGTTTGCAAAGAAACTAGTCTGGGTAGACATTCTAGGAACTATGTATACAAGGAAACTTAATCCTTTAACTATTGATGTATTAGGCCATACCACGGCCCCTAACTTTTCTTGTACTGCCAATAGCAGCAACACTACTTCTATTTAGCTAATTAATTAAATTATCCAGTTCACAAAAAAAAAACTATTTTATATGGAACTTGAACATGAGACCCTTTAATTAACGACAAAAGTTTTTAATTTACAATAAAAAAATTATTGTACATACCGAATACCGAACTATAATCCTTTGATTGCTTCTTGTTTAGTTTAGTTCGATTCTTTGATATGGACTTGATATGTTGGGTTATTTTCAGTTAATTAGGCCGGACACTAGAACCCAAACTAAATAATTACACAAATATTCTTATCATATTTAGTAATTCTTCCAATAGTTTAAAATAATTATACATTGTCTTAATTACTAATTAATAATTATTTCATATCAGATACACTTAGATAAATGTATATCATTGCTATCAGATACATTGAAATAAAGAGAGAGGCAAGCGAGATAGGAGGGAAGAAAACAAGATAGTCTATGTATCTCTGATACACATTTTGAAATACAAATGCATAGGGAGAGAGGTGAGCGAGATCAGAGAGGCGAACAAGAGAGTCAAATACATGGAAATCCACTTAGATGCAATGTATTTAAAACAAATTACATCTAATTTTAACTCAATATATTTGAAATACATGTATCTTAATAGACGCTCCAAATACATATATTCAAAGTTCAAATTACGAAGAATATATTTTGATCAAGGGAAAAAGGACTAATATACCCCTGAATTATCGTAAATGGTATGCAGATACCCTCCGTCATACTTTTGGGACATTGGTGCCCCTGCCGTCCAAAAATTAGAGCAAATATGCCCTTCACTCTAACAGAAGACTAAATAGGGACACGTGTCACAATCTTATCCGTCGATCCGATATTTAATAAATGTCAGATCGGTGGATAAAATTGTGACACGTGTATGTCCGTTAGTATAAAGGGTATATATGCTCTAGTTTTTAGACGGTAGGAGCACAAATGTCCCAAAAGTATGACGGAGGGTATTCGCATACCATTTCCGATATTCGGGGATATATTTGTCTTTTTTCCCTTTGATCAATTACAAACTTGAGGGGCAAATTTGAATATTTTCCTATCATAATATAAACCCAAAGATAGATTTGGAATAGATGATATAATTTGATCCCTTCAAAGAAGATATAACTTAGCTTTTACTCTTCGTTTTTATAAGTTTAATGTATCACTTTTTTTCAACATGATGTATTTAATCAAATCATGGGAAAACTAGCAGAGTTTGGTAGACAAAAATAGGAAAATAATGAAGGAAAACCGTGTATGTATTTAATTTTCTCTATTAGACAATGACTTTTAAATGAACCTAATTTCACGATTTAGGTGGTCTAAAAAACACTTCCAAAGAATAAGTCTATTGTTGTCTCCTTTTTATCCCACCATGTTTGGTATCCGTTTTGGAATTTGATTTATTGGATTTAGCCAAAAATTTCACTCCAAGGAAGTAAACGGCTTTGTATTGAAGGTGATTCGAATTCTAGATTTGAACTCAAGAACTTTGGTCAAGAATAAAAGAGTATTTATCTCTTTATCCCAATTACCTTCAGTATGTTGAGACCCAATTTGTTTTCACTAAAATTAAGTTGTTTGATCTGAATGCTCATCTGAATATCAAGAAGAAGAAATGTATTTGTTAACCAATTTAATAAAAAATGATAATGAATATAAAAAGACAAATACAAATAGTTTTTCCTCGTGAAGTTATGACCATAACTGATTCAAGATCATTTGAATACAATTTCTTGTCTTTTGTAAAAAAAAATCATTTAAATAGAATTTTTTCTTTTAAATATTCATGCTTGAAGTATTAATGATGGTTATTATTTATGGCCTAATCTATCGGCAGCCCCTTAAAGTTGGCACTAACTTTCACTTAGACACTCTAACTAGACCTTATTCATTTTAGACACTTCATGTAAGGTCTTGTTGTGTCATTTTGACACTTTCTTTACAACCACCAAAAATATGTAATGTGTGTGTAATGCACTCGCGAATGATGTGTAAAGTGTCCAATTAAATGATGACTTTTGTCATTTGTGCCTAAAATCATTCTTAAATAATGAATTTTGAGAAAACAAAATGTAGCCAATGAATCGATGACATGTGGCATTTTTGCCCACATAATTTTTAAAAAACATTTAACCAATTAACAAAAAATATTTTGCAACCTTCTCATTACCTTCTCCAAAATAATTATTTTGCAAAACCGCAGCCCCCCCCTCCCCGCCCCCCCGCCCCCCCTCCCTTCCACTTCTCAATCATACACCAACCCTTTTATTATTAAAGAATAAAGCTAAGTCATGGATTCACATTCTTCTTAATCAATAACAAAACAGTAAAATTGAATAGAAATAGTTAAAATTAACTGGAGAAAAATAAGAAAGCACTTACAGTGAAAGCAAAGTTTGAAGGTTACTGAAGGAAGAGGAAAAATCAAATCCACTTCCATATTACAATAGTAAATTCCTTCAAAAAAGAATTTCATGATTATTTCAATATTTAAATCTTGAAATAGGTCTTTTCTTAAAATTTTAAACGGAAAAGGGCCAAGAATACCCTTAGACTATTTGAAAAGGTTTAAATATACCCTCCATCTACCTATTGGCTAAAAATACCCCTCAGTCTACCTTTTTTGTCCATTTCTACCCTTAAAATTAACACTCTTTTTTTAAAAAAATATTATTATTATTATTTATTATGTGGCATTTTCTTATTGGATAAATTAAACCCCATATCATTTAATTTCTCTCTGCCGACTCCGACCCATTCCAGTGCTCACAACCCAGAACCCAATTAAAAGACCCATGATATACCCTCCGTTTAAAGTTTGGCTCACTCATGCCCTCACCGTTCAACTTTTCGTCTAGATATGCCCTTATGGGCGTTAGTTCGCCTGCTGGACATATCCAACTCATTTTCAATTTCTTTAAATGCCACATGAAATTGTCATGTCATTTTGACTTTACCACATGACATTTATATGAAAATGGAAATTGATCAATTATGCCCCTAAAAAATTCGAACCCATAAATCAACCCCCCTTTTAAATAAACTACCCGACCCGTTTTCAATAATTTTGTTTAAATTTTTATTTTTTTCGGTAAATCCCGAAAATGAGTAATTGATTAATAAAAAATATGAAAAAAATATAAAATTAACGCCAAAAATTCACAAATAAATATTGTAACCTTAAATTCAATGTTTCAATAATTTCTTTAATTTTTTTTTTTGGTAAATCCAGAAAATGAGTAATTGATTAATAAAAAAATATGAAAAATATATAAAATTAACGCCAAAAAATCACAAAAAAATATAGTAACCTTAAATTCAAAAATTTCAACAATTTTTTTTAATAAATTACTCATTTTCGGGATTTGCCGAAATAAAAATTAAAAACAAATTGTTGAAATTTTTGAATTTAAGGTTACTATATTTATTCGTGATTTTTTGGCATTAATTTTATATATTTTTTATTAATCAATTACTCATTTTCGGGATTTACCGGGGAAAAAAATCTAAAAAATTGTTGAAATTAAGGTTACAATATTTATTTGTAATTTTTGGCGTTAATGTTATATTTTTTTCATATTTTTTATTAATCAATTACTAATTTTCGGGATTTACCGAAAAAAATAAAAATTTAAACAAAATTATTGAAAACGGGTCGGATAGTTTATTTAAAAGGGGGGTTGATTTATGGGTTCGAATTTTTTAGGGGCATAATTGATTCCTTTCCATTTTCATATAAATGTCATGTGGTAAAGTCAAAATGACATGGCAATTCCATGTGACATTTAAAGAAATGGAAAATGAGTTGGATATGTCCAGCAGGCGAATTAACGCCCATAAGGGCATATCTAGACGAAAAGTTGGATGACAAGGGCATGAGTAAGCCAAACCTTAAACGGAGGGTATATCTAAACCTTTTCGATTAGTTTAGGGGCATATTTGATCCTTTACCCAGTTAATATTTGAGTCATCACCTCTTCGCAATTTTTGTTTACTGACATGTTGGCAGAAGACTTCAACTTTAAAAATGCCTAAAAAGGTCAAGACCATAGTCATTATAAAAAGAATATTATAGTAAGTATGCATTAAGAGTAGGTAATCCAAATTGAGATTCTAAATCAGTAGATATCTATAAATTATAAAGTATGACACAATTCATAGTACTTATTTGGGGACAATTGCTTAAATTTCAAATATTAATATTAAATATAATCTTAATAACTCCTTAATTATATATTTCAAGTTGAAGATAACCCATGCAGTTTCAAACTATTCTCATGAAATTAGAAATTTCACCAAAGATCGATAATCAAAATTTAATATATTTACAATCTCAGCTTATGTATTGTATTTTTTAGTTTACTTTATCTTAAAAAGAATGTCATTTTTTATAACATCAATTTTTTATTGAGACGATTTGTTGCCACACAAATATTTATATTTATTTAAATCACAGGATTCAAAAATTTTGTTAGAAAAATTATACACTACATAAATTTAGATGAAAAAAATATATAAAACATAAAAAATAATATTTTACCTTATACATGGCTCATGGGTGAAATCACCATTTGAGTTACGAATTTGACTGAATATAATAACTTTAACTTAAATCTTATATTTATACTTAAAAATTTATCTACGGTAAAATACATAATTTGTACACTCTAATTGTTAGGAAAAATCATTTACACTTTTAATTATATAGTATTATAGACTAAATACTTTATATTCTTGATTGAGGTGAAACTAAAACCACCCTGAAGTATAATACTAGTTTCATTGAGTAAATTGTAAGGGCAGGCTAGGGTTTATTTTAGTCATTTAGAATAAGAGTTACTCCCTCCGTCTATTTTTAGTTGTATATTGCGTTTTTCGAAAGTCAATTTGACTAATTTTCAATTAAATTAGATTACATTAATTCGCTATTTTAAACAAAAAATTGAGCTATTAAAAAATTATACGAAAAGTACTATAAATTGCAATGTTTTTTACATATCAATGTGATGAAAAAATACATCGTAAAATATTAGTCAAAACTCTTATCGTTTGACTCTAAAAAAGAAATCATAACAACGAAAAGTGGATGGAGGAAGTAGTGAATTGAAGTAAAGAACTAAACTCTAAAGTTTAATGAAAATTTGGGATTATAGACCATATCGACAGAGCAGTTTGATATTTTATAGAGTATTTATATAGGTTTATTTTGTAGGAGAGTCACGTATTTAGGGTTTGTATTGTTGGAGTTTCTAGTTCCAATATTTCTCTCTTTAGTTTCTTATTTTTGTGAAGAATGAAGAACATCATTATTCTTTTAATCATTTATTCAAGTAAGCTTTACCAATTATTTCAATTATTAACATGTCTACCCTCAGTTTTCTAGGTTGATTTCCCCCCTCATTTAGTACTGAATTTTGAACTTATGCTATTAAATTTCAGTGAAGATCGGAACCCTCACCAACTAAAGTTTTAGAAGAGTAGAATCCAAATCAAATAAAAAAAAAATCAAAAAATTGAAACTCAAAACCAAATTGATTTGATTTGGTATGATTTTATAATTTTTTGATATTTATGTCAATCCGTAACAAGTAGGCCAAAGTTATGTACAACTCATTGCGGCAAGAACCTTCAATAATTGGACACGTTTTGGAAGGTAATATATATAGGTAAATAGACTTTTGTTATTATAAGACACGTTTGACAATAGATTAAACAATAATTTTGGAAGAATAATCACAAATATAGCAAAACAAAGAAAAAAATAAAAAGGTTAATTTTGGTTTGACAAACTCAAAGGGTAGGGACCAATTTGGTAATTATAGTGACCCACACGTTATCAAAATGGACACCAGTTTGTCACTTTCTGGACAAAAAAAAGTAAAATTTAATTTCAAAATTAAGACAATGATTTTTTTTCATTTAATTTCCTTGTTTGTAAATAAGTTGACTTTTATAGTGAAGCCAAATTTATTTTGTGCGTGTTTAAAATATAAACACTTTTGACTTTTTAAAAAAACTGGCCTAACAAGTTATAAATCGGTAATTAATTTTTGAAAATATCCAAAATTCCAAATCATGTTGAAGACCTAATTTTATTTATGAAGATCGTAATTGTATTGGCTTGTACATATATTGATTATATTATTTAAAAAACCTATTATTTTTATCAGTATAAATATCTAATAATTTTGATCAATAATTAAATATAGAAAAAGAATTATCTATTATTTTGTCTTCATAAAGCTGATTTCAATTTTTTTTATTGCTTATTAACTATTGAGTTGCATCCTTAAAATGCAAGTACTTCTATGTTTTATATATATTTATGGAAAAATCTTTTTGGCCAGAAAATTTTGCCAGAATGATAAATTAACATATTTCACACTATGTTATTTATCTTTTTGAATATTTTTACCTTTTTAACTTTAATACCTTATAATTAAAAAATGGGAAAAAGATTAATATATTTTAAAATAAATAGGATATTACAGACTTTTTAAATTTCTGCCAAATTCTAGCCAAATTTTCTAGCCATTTAACATTATTACCCTATATTTATTACTTTCTCTTTCATATTAATTGAACTTTTGAGATATTTTTTTTATAGTTGAAAATAAGTAAATTATTTAATGTTTAAAATAATGTTTGGATCTTTTTTCATTTTTGCTAGGTGATAAGCTAAACAAAGTTAATTGTTCATATTTATAATTTTACTTTGAACTGTTTAATAATAACTAAAAGGGTAAAGGTGGAAAATAATGTTCAATTCATGTCCTAATTTTTTTTCTTAATATGCATGCATTGCCCCACAAATTTAGGGAGTATCTTTTTTTCCTTATTAGTTTTTAATAAAAAGCTTTTTGGACACTAAACATAATTATTCAACATTTGTACTATTTTTTCCGTTTACATTTATTTATTTATTATATTAAAAAAAATTATTTTTCATTTTTAATATTAGTTACTCATTTTAAATTATTAAATTCATTAAAAATAATACACTAATTAATACAAGTATCATTATAACATTTATATTTATTTATTATTTTTTAAAATGTGTGGTATAAAATTTATTTCAGACAAGTAAAAGTAAACTAAACGAGTAGTAATAGAACACAAAATGTACGCGATGTTAGTCTAGTAGGTACAAAATTATCTAGAACATTATCTTTACCTAACAGAATAATAATAATATAAAATAAGTAAAAAAGAGAAAGTAGTCCACAATTTCTCTTGTTCTCACATTGTCATACCAAAAAAAGACAAATTTTTGTCTAGCTTTTTTTCAAGTATATTACCTTTTCTTTTTTTTTTTGATTTTCTCAATTGAAAAAAAACATATGTATGTTTATCTTTCTTGAAATTCGAAAAATTTAACAAAAAAATTATTCTTGTAAACACTTGTCCAGTGTTTTTTTGCTGTTAATTTGTTTGTTTTGTTTTACAGATGGGTAATTGTTTAGGTTCATCAGCTAGAGTTGATGCCAGTCTCAGCTCTCACAATATTTCTGGTACTTTCCCTTTTTGTTCTTTTCTTGTTCTTGCTTTGTTATTTTTTGTTTTCAAGAACTTGATAAACTACGTTTTTGGGTATGAATAAAATTAAATATCATTTTTTTTTTGGGTGGGGGTGGGGAGGTTGGAGATTAGAGGTGAAACCACTCAAGATTGAAAGTTTATAGTTAACTAACTGAGCTACTAAGATTTCTTGAAATGGGTGTGATTTATTTTTGCCCTATATATAAGAACTTATTTTTTTTGAGTTTTATTTTATTTAGTTGGATGATGATATGAAATGAGCTTAAATGAAGAAGTGGGGATTCATATATCGGAGCCTGACTTTTTTTGGGATTGTTGTTGTTGTTTGTGATAATCTTGAATGGTTTGTTATTAGAAGTGGAGATTCATATATATCCGACCCCCTGACTTGTTTGGGACTGTTGTTGATGTTGTTATCGTTTTTGATAATCTTGAATGGTTTGTTATTAGAAGTAGAGATTCATATATCCGACCTTGACTTGTTTGGGACTGTTGTTGATGTTATTGTTTTTGATAATCTCGAATGGTTTCTAATTAGAAGTAGAGATTCATATATCCGACCCTGACTTGTTTGAAACTGTTGTTGCGGTTGTTGATGTTGTTATTGTTTTTGATAATCTTGAATGGCTTCTAATTAGAAGTAGAGATTCATATTCGACCCTGACTTGTTTGGGACTGTTATTGCTGTCGTTGTTGTTTGTGACAATCTTGAATGGTTTCCAATTAGAAGTGGAGAGTCATATATCCGACCCTGACTTGTTTTGGATTGTTTTTGATGTTGTTGTTGGCTGTGATAAATCTTGAGTTGTTTCTAATTCGTTTATTAAGAGCAGCAACAACTATCATAATCCCTCAGTCATTCAAAAAAAAAAAAGAGCTTGAAGTTATTCATTACTTATTTAATTACAACTCTTTATCATGATCTTGGTTTAATCAGTGAGAACTCAATATTTTGGTGTATAAAGCACAAATCTTTAACTTAATTGGTTTGAGAAGATGATTAAGAGCTGTTTGGATTGGTTTAAAAGTTGGTTAAACGTACTTTTAAGTCATTTTTAGCTTTTGAGAGTGTTTGATAAAGTTAACAATAACTTAAAATAAGTTAAATTGACTTTAAAAAGGTTAAATATCAAAAGTAGACTCTCTCTACTTTTTATTTTTTGACTTAAAAGTCATTTAAATTTGACTTTTATTTTTATTTTTTTGACTTAAAAACTACTCCCTTTTTTCCTTTTTATATGACACCTTTTTAGATTTCACTTGCATTAAGAAACTAAGTGTAAAGTTCTACCCTTATTTAATGTTTTTTTGAAGTCAACTTTTCAAAAAATGATAAATGAATCTATCTTTTATTTTAATTTGTTTGTTGAAATTTCTTTTTCAAAATCAGATTTTATAGAGTAAAGCAATGGTGAGAGTAATTAATCAATGTATGAATTAATTACAATGAACATTAATTGCTTATTAGTTTTCTTCAGTTGGTCAAATATCTATTTTCAAGGCTAATTAACTATCAAGGCTATAGTAGGAAAAAATTGTAATTTATGCATTGATTTTATGAAATGACAAGTTTTATGGACCAACTATTTATAGTAAGGATGAAGGAACAAAGGGAGTACTTTTTTTCAGCCAATCCAAACGGGCTCTAAGTATGGGATGCCCGTTGCTTCTTATTGTTCGTTCTGAGTATTTGTTTGAATTTGATATATTAATATTGTTTGTGTTCAGAGGAGACTAAGGTATCTTGTTAGATATTTTGAGTTTTTTCACTCTGTTTGGGGACTCGTAGATGACTGACTTTGTTTGTTAAATGATTGCTTAAAGACTGGGCAGCAAGCCTTAAAGCGATGGTTTGGCTAAACCCAATAGATTTAGCTCAAACCCTGTATTTGTATTATATAATTCATTCAATATGTATAAATAATCTATTCAAAGCCCAGTAAGCAAAACAAGTCTAATTGTGGTTCAAAATCCATAAACTAAAAATCTTGGCTCCACCTCTGCATGTACCACCATAAAATTTGAGAGGAAGATTTTAGTGCAGTTTTTGTTGTTATAAGAAAGTCACGGTTGAGATTGATAAATGACATGTTGAACTGAATTTTTAGAATAAGCTTATAGAATTGACTGAATTTGCAAGGAGATTGATGGCTATTGTCAAAGATGAAAGCTTATAGGAAAGCGAAAATATACATTTGTCGGTTAAGCTGATCAATGCCAATTGAAAACCCTTAGCTTGAAGCTAATGCTGCATATTTTAATGCTCGTGGAATAGGATGATTCTTTTTTTGAAGGTTATGGGTGATTAATTTTTCTCTCATATCGAATGAATCATTTGACTAGGATTTTGCACGTGTTACATGCATTCAATCATAGTATCTCAGTTGATGAATGCATAATCGTGGACAAGCAAATTGTTTTCTCAATCTGTTAGTTATATGAATATCACTTATTCACAAACAGTTATATGGAATCTTTCTTCTGGTTGCCAATTTTCGTTGCACATATGACATTCTACTACTATATAAATGTGATGTTTGCTGGTAAATCAAATATACTAACTTTAGTTGATTAGTGCATAATTACTGGCTTATAGTGGGTATGATAAGAGGTAGAGGGAGAGGTAGGCCGAAGAAGTATTGGGGAGAGGTGATTAGACAGAATATGACATACCTGCAGCTTAACGAGGACATGACTCTAGATAGGATGGTATGAAGGGCAAGGATTAACGTAGCAGGTTAGTAGGTATTTGAGTGTTGTCTAGTTTTCCCTACTACTATCTTATTCTTCGATTTTATTAGCCGTTGTTGCCTTTGCTTCAGTTATATCTTGTTTGTTGCTTTCCTACTGTTCTTCTCCTTTATCGTTAGCATGATTTCTTCATTACTATATTTTCTTTCCATACTTGAGTTTAATATGTTTTACTTGAGTCGAGAGGCTATTGGGAACAACCTCTCTACCTTCACAAGGCAAGGTAAAGGTTGCGTACACACCACCCTCCCCAGACCCCACCTATCTGTGGGATTACACTGGGTTTGTTGTTGTTGTTGTGCGTAACTTCTGGCATGCACATTTTTTGTCCAAACTAAATAGTTATTTGAGTATACTTTCTTCGGGTTACAAATTTGAGGCTTTTTTGGGTTAAGTTATGATTAGATTGTTACCAAATGTGACTGACCAATGCCATTTTCTACTATTCTGTCTTGCAGCTTCTGGAGCCTCTAGGATTCCCAGCAGGACCAGCCATTCTTCTGTTCTATCAAGTCTAAGTATTCCATCTTATAGTCGGAAAAGCAGTGTTGATACCCTTTCTACTCCAAGATCTGAAGGCGAGATTTTGTTTTCTCCCAATGTTAAGTCCTTCTCATTTAATGAATTGAAAAGTGCGACAAGGAACTTTAGACCTGACAGTCTTCTTGGCGAAGGAGGATTTGGTTATGTTTTCAAAGGATGGATTGATGAACATACTCTAACTGCTACGAAGCCTGGTTCTGGAATGGTCATTGCGGTCAAGAAATTAAAGACAGAGGGTTTTCAGGGTCACAAGGAGTGGGTGGTATGTTCCGTATGCAGATTTACAACTTATTTAACTTATTATCTTGTTGGCCTTGTAATTGATGACAAGTACTTTGCAGACTGAAGTTAATTACCTTGGCCAACTTCATCATCCAAACCTGGTTAAACTTATTGGGTATTGTATAGAGGGAGATGATCGACTATTGGTGTATGAGTTCATGCCTAAAGGAAGCTTGGAGAATCATTTATTTCGAAGTACGTCAGCTCATTACCTAAGCTTTCAAATCTGTTTACATCTCTTTACTACCTTATTGCTGCATGTCCCTAGTCACCAAATTGATTCTTTGCTACCGGCTTTCTTGTTTTTTCCTTTGAAATTGTTTCATATGTCATAATTCATAAATTTGTTATACAATTTTTTTTGAATTAGTTTAGGTAGAGATGCATCTTTTTCACTCACAAGATTTAGTTTTGGTCTTTCTGGATAGCTGAGATTTTCTACTGCATCATGTTTTAAGGTCTTAGAAGCTGTTTGCTAATTGCTAGTAATCACATGAAAGGAAAAAGTTAGAGACCGAAAAACTAAAAGGAATCTGAAAAAATGTACGTAGGATGTATGAGCCATTCTGTGGTTTAAATGCCAAATATCTGATTTGATATTCCAAGACTTTAAAGTTGTGACATTACGGGGCACTTGCCTAAATTCTTACTTTGATTATGTTGAACTGGCTTCATTATTATTCCTGTGAATTTTTTTATTGGCCTTCTCTGCGATATAAGTAGTCAAACAGTGTTGACGGAAGTTTGTTAACTCTGTGATGATTGTTGATTTAGTCCATGTGGTGTGAGTTACCATTCTTTCACGAAATGGATAATTATCGAACATCCAAGTAAAGACTTGTATTACAGTCAAACCCTGTTAAAGTGGCAACATTTTTCTAAAAAAATCATGGTTGCTACTTGCTGTAGTGAGGTGTTGTTATATATGTTACTGACATTTGACGTTTAGATTTCATTTAGCTGTTATAAACAGAAGTAAGCCAAAAATAGTGTAATGATTTTGTGTACCAAGAAGAAGAAATGTATCTGTTAACCAATTTAATAAAAAAAAAAGAGTTCGTACTTGAAAAATTATTATGTTTATGACATTAGATGATGATTACTATAAGTATTTTATTTTTATATCCCTAACATATTTCTTACAAACTATTTTTACACAATATTTGAGTATGACTGTTATAGATGGATAATTTTACAAAGAGTGTACTACTATAATGAATGTCACTGTTTTTATAGGTAGAATGTTCTTATAGAGAAGTAAAAAGAGTCTTCAAGGGCTGGTCACAAAGTTTAGAAGGCTGTGATTGGTCCAAAGGGCGGGTCACAAACGGATTTTTCGGTTATAAAAAAAAAAGAAAGTAAATAATATGAAGTAAAACATAGTTTGGATAATCAAATTTGGAGAAAATGAGTCTTCAAAGTGAAATGTTGTTATAACGAAGTTTGACTGTATATGTTGATTTATAAATTGGTGGTAATTCTTGGAATCTTGTTTAACAGGAGGGCCTCAACCTCTTACTTGGTTGACAAGAATTAAGGTGGCTATTGGTGCTGCTAGAGGCCTTGCTTTCCTACATGATGCTAAAGAACAAGTTATATATCGGGATTTTAAGGCTTCTAATATTCTCTTAGACGGGGTAGGTATTAAGCTTTGACGCGCTCACAAATTCAGTTGTCTTTCTTTAAATAGATTAGTGTTAGGTTCTTTTAAAGCTAGTGAAAGCTTAATATCTTTTCCTGGTCTGTGACTGCAGGAATTTAATGCAAAGTTGTCTGATTTTGGTTTAGCCAAGGCCGGCCCAACTGGTGATCGCACTCATGTGTCCACTCAAGTCATCGGTACACAGGGCTATGCTGCTCCAGAATATGTTGCTACAGGTTAATATTTTGCTTTTTGGCATTGAAAATCTTGCTACAGGGACAGTTGTGTCTCGGGTGTCTCATGAATTACCGGAAATATGTTATCCTAACTTTGTTATGCCATAATCAACTTGAACATCGAGAAAATTTAATCTTCTTGGACATATTTTCGTGTGGAAGTACTAGGAATGTCAGTCAGTACCCAATTTTACTAGTCTCTAACCTTGTTATAGAAACTACTCGATTTTCATGGAGGAGAAAAAGATTGATTTCTTGTCACAAGAGAGGGCATAACTTTTCATAGTCGATTTGCAAGATTAAGTCGGATGATTATGTTCTTTAAGAAGTCTGATAAATTATTGGTTGTTATTTTGTACTTGCTGTCCACCAGGTCGATTGACATCAAAAAGTGACGTATACAGCTTCGGGGTTGTATTGCTTGAACTTTTATCAGGGCGTCGTGCTCTCGATAAAATGAAGGTTGGCGTAGAGCAGAATCTTGTGGATTGGGCAAAGCCATATCTAGGGGACAAGAGGAGGTTGTTCCGAATCATGGACACTAAACTAGAGGGACAGTATCCTCAGAAAGGAGCATATACAGCTGCTAACCTTGCTTGGCAATGTCTAAGCAACGAGCCTAAGTTGAGGCCACGGATGTCTGAAGTTTTGGCTGCTCTTGAACAGCTTCAAGCACCGAAAGGCGTTAACAAAGCATCTCGGATTGAGCATCAAGCCACTTCTAGCTCAGTTCCAGCTTCTCCATTTAAACATCGTTCATCACTCAGCGTGACACCCTCTGCCTCTCCATTACAGGCCTATCATAAGTCGCCACGCGGTAGATGACTCTAAGAAAATAAACTTATATTTGGTTGTCATTGTAAAGTTATCCTATTTGTAATCAATTTTGTTGTCTAGATTGCATTGACATGTAGAATTAACAGATTGTTTTCATGTAAAATGTGGGGATCATCACTCTGTAACCTACTGATTGATAGAGTTAGCTCTTCTGCTCTTTGGCTACAATTAGTCCTGTTTTATCACATAATGGGGTTTTTTTTTTCTTGATTTATTGTGTCCATCACCCAAATCATACCTTCATCAAAGCAAGACAAAGCAGGGGTGGATTCAGGATTTGAACTTTATTAGTTTGAGTTCGAGATTCTACAACAACTTATTTATTTTACTAGTTTCAAAGCCAATTATTTATATTTATTTAATTAGTGAAGTCTTTCATGCCTAAAAAAAATTAAAGTCTATTTTGGTGCTTATTGGTATTGCTCTTCTAGTATTCCAACATGGTATTAGTTCTTAAACTTAAAATCTATTTTGGTTCTTTCCCTAGTATCTGCAAGCAGTGGCGGGGCTTGATCACACAAGCTTAAGAAACTTTTGAAACCTTTTAACCACTAGACTAAACATTTCACTTGCTTCAAGAAATGTCAATACTTATATATATACTTTTTAAACCAAAATTTGACCTCTATATACAATATAATTTTCCGACAAGTGGTGTTGCTCGACACCCCTCAGCCAAGGGTGGGTCTGCCCCTGTGACTGTACGTAACATGGAAGGACTGCTCTTTTAAATTCTCGGCTAACATGAAGACTTAAATAAAAAAGGGATAAATTATAGGGAGAATGGCTTGATATACCCCTTAACTTTGTTATTTAGGGTTGATATTGATATATTTCTCGTTATGAAAGTGATTGATATATTAATACCCTTATTGTTACACAAATAACTCACATATAGCCTTTCCCTCTAATGAGTTTTATTTTTTTTTCTCTTTTTTCATTCACACTTCTTTCTTTTTATTTCTCTTATTTTCATCCTAAAGAATGAAAGAAAAATGAAATAAGAATAAGAAACTCAAATAATAATAATCAAAGAAGTCAAAAAATAATTTGGGTGAAAAAAGATCAAATACATGATTTTTTTTTTAAAAAAAAATTAAAATTTTATTTTATCACTTTTATCATGGTAAGGATATATGTGAGCCATTTTTATAATCATAAGGGATATAGGTGAGCTATTTTTATAATGAAAGGTATATCAAACGTTTTTCCCTACTATATATAAAAGTTGATATACACATATATAACTAACTTTTATAAAATATGATATTTTTGTAATCTTAAAAATAAAATAGGTTAATTACAAGGTTAAAGTGACATGATAAGAGTAAAAATCTTAACTATTTTTGAATATTAGTTAATAGATAATACACCTATTACATTTGTAAATCTTTAGTTTTCTATTATATTGAAATTTGTATTTAGCAACAATGTCATTCGATGAGAGTGCTTAGATTAGAAGATAAACTTGACATCGAGTGAAATATAACACCTTATTAAACAATTTATTCAAATAGGTTATAAGGTTAAAGTGACATGATAAGAGTAAATATCTTGACTATTTTTGAATATTAGTTAATAGATAATACACCTATTACATTTGTAAATCTTTAGTTTTCTATTATATTGGAATTTGTATTTAGCAAGAATGTCATCCGATGAGAGTCCTTAGATTAGAAGATAAACTTGACATCGAGTGAAATATAACACCTTATTAAACAATTTATTCAAATTACTTAAAGATCGTTTCATGGCCCATTAGAATTTGTTTTCGTAATCTCATATTTTGTTTTTGCTAATCCCAAGTCTTGAAAGAGCAAAAATACACTTTTTTGCAAATTGGGTGAATTGAGGTGGTAAAAGACTGAATACCATAATGATGTGATAGTAAATCTTTCTTTTTGAATATGATTCGAAATTCTAAAATAAAGTAAGATAAAAATAAACGATGAGATTTATTTTTATTTTTATTTTCCACTTCAAGAAAATTTCAAAATTAATATGAGAGAAAAAATTGAAACCATGTTAGATTCCACCTTGGACATTTACAATAATATGAAAAACTTTAGTATAAAATAAGCGTGCATAAATTCAAGAGGTGTAACATGTGTGTATTTGGCCGGTGTTGGATTGTTGGGCATTCATTTATGGAAAAATAAAGAGGAGTTTTAATATATATTAATGTTAAAGATAGTCGACGGAATGAGGAAGACAATTTTTTCAAGTATACTTGTAACTTTTTTAATGTATGATATACTTTGTTATGTCATCATTTGATACATTATTTAAAATATTTTTTTCTATTATCTTATTATCTAGATTGATTAGGTAGAAATATATTATGTTAGATAAATAACACTAGCTAGATATGTTATGTTGAAAAGAGGCAACCTCAAAAATAGAAAGAACAAATATCACGTCAAATTTTAACATAAGAAATTCTAATAATCGAAGAAAAAAAGCACAGGATCATAGAGATCCAAGAAGCTCCACTATATCAATAAGAGAAATAAAAAGGATGGTGTACATTCAAAGTATTAAATGCGAAGAGATGTTTGTTACTTTACATGTACCAGAATTCAGTAACTCTTCTATTTTTCGAATATATTTCATTAGATACCTAAAAATCGAAGAAAAAAAAGCACAGGTTCATATTCTTACACTTATTTCTTATTCTTGTGTAGTTCACATAAACAAAAAAAATTTGATCGATCATAATTCACATGCATTTAACTTTATTTTTACAAATTTAATTGTTATTGCAAAATAACGATTTTTTGGACAAACACAAACAAGTTCATTCAGGTTTCTTACCACTATCAAATCAAAATTCTATCTCAAATATCTTAATATCCATGACATCCCAATGTTCCTTTTCAAGATTAGAAAGAAATCTACTAATAGTGTCACATTATTTTGTCTAATGCAAATATATATATTAACATGCTGATGTGGCATGCCTCATTGGCTTCTATTACTATTTATCTTTTTTCTCATGATTCTGAGATTTTTTCTTATTTTTTTTCTTCAAACCTTAAAAAAAAGTGATTATTTCTTTCATTATTATTTGTGTTTATTACATTATAAAGGGTCATTAAAGTGGCCAAAATTGAATTATTGCATTTTTTGGTTCATTTCACCTAACTGCTTAAAGGATAATTAAAGATCTCATAAAGCTCAATTAAACATGGCAAACAAATGCAGTAACAACCCAATTACAACTTGCAGCCCACGTTGCAGTCCCTTCATTTCTGATTTAAGTCTATTTACAGTAATAATCCAATTAGACATAATTATGTACTTAATGCTTATTTATTTGAAACTAGTGTACCTGGCCGCGCTTTGCGCGGTTATAAATAAATTACAATAAAATTACATAATACCATTGGTTACTTAAATAAAAGGAAACTATATTTTATCAACGGTAAAGGGTCAAATATACCCCTGTACTATAGGAAATAATTTATATATGCCCTTCGTTATACTTTTGGGCCAAATATACCCCTCCCGTTATACTTTGGGCCAAATATACCCCTGATTTTAACGGAAGGACACTTGTCAACATAGGAATCAAATAACTCACCCCCAATTTTAAATACCCAATTCCCTTTAGAAACCCACCCATTTAACCTATTCCCAACCCGTTTTCATAGTCATCTTCTCCACTTGAGATTTTCATTAAAATCAACACTTAATCACTACGGAAACTTCAAGACCACAATGTGGCGGGTCGTTTTTTTCACCAAAAATATTTCTTGGAGAACCTCCTGCCTTTGAAGTTATTCCATCTCTTAAAAGATTGAAATAGTTGATAATTGTTGCAAGTTAGAATTCAAAATTTTAAGTTTGATTTAGCATGTACTTAATACCATTCAAGCAGTGGGTCAATATTGATTAACA
>JAJOOR010006115.1:0-39227 GCA_036250505.1 Solanum acaule | reverse complement strand
AAAAGAAGTTCATTCTTCATTTCTCCCTCAACTCACCCCCAAACTTCCAAACACTCTCTAACCACTTCGTTTTCGGCCGTCAAACAAAAGGTAATTCTCATTTACCTTCCCTCTTTACTTCATTAATTGATTAATGAAAAATGCATGCTACTGTCTAATTGGCTAAAATGAATTCCGGTTAGTTATTCAAAAATAAACTAGGTTGCTTGATTTGTTGGAAAAATGAAGCATGGTCACTTCCCTTACATCCCCAACATTATTTAACGACCGGGTTCCGTCGTTATAGAAAATCCAACGGGGAAATTTTTTGGGTTAGAAAACTTTTTCGTAGTATCTTGAAATTTCTCAACCTAGTCCAAATTTGGATGAAATCGGAGTCATTAAGGTGTAGGGAAATATTGTAACAATAAGGTGAGTTAATTATGATTTTGATTGCATAAGTAGTTAGATAACTCGTTAAAGAACCTATACGACTTTACGGAATTGAATTCGGGTGAGTAGAACTCCCGAAATTGATCTTAGCGTAAAGAGTATTTTTTGAGCATCGTTGGTTAGAGGTGTGTTGTGAAATGGGGGTGTTGGAATTTTCAAAATAGCTCATTGGTTCGTGCAAGCCGCCTTGGTGCTGCTTTTTGCCTCTCTGGTGGGGCTGCTACAGCGGGGTGAGGGACGCTGTGGCGGGCTCGATGCGACTTATGGTCGTTAATAAACCCCTAAATGACATTATTTGGCACTTTTCATTTTTTAGAGCGAAGGAACGAACCCCAGGCAACTCCTACTCATTTTTCACCATTCTTGAGGGTAAAGGTACGCTTTTCATTCCCCGAATCCATTTTCGATTCGTAGAACGTAATAGAATGGGTGAATATTAATGGGGGAGGGTTTTGTTATAGATTCTATGGTGGAAACAACCCTAAATTGGATAACTAGGATCATGGGTTTGATCTACGATTCATAGAATTGTTAGTAATTCAGTTAATTAATGATTGTTTATTGATTCCCGTATTATATTGATTGTTTGTAGACCAAGAACAAGTGAAACGAATCCAGAAAGGGAAGGATCAATTTTCTTCAAGTTTTAAGCTTGTTTCCAGGTAGGTGATGGTTGTGATTCTATGATTGTGTGATGTATGTATGTTCTTGCTGCATTATGATACTTGTATGTATATAAATGTTGCATTATTGATCACACTTGTTGTAAATGAGTTAGAGGAATGATGAATACTATGAATCATGACTTAAATGTATGATCTTGAAGATATACTTGTACTTGTGATTATGATTGTGGTGTGTGAATGGGATCGTTGCCACGTTTCGGCATAACTAACTTGGATCAGTTGTCACATTCCGGCATAAATATGGGATCAGTTGCCACGTTCTGGCATAACATTTGGGATTGGGTAGCACGTTCCGGTATGCTAACTGTTTGAGTTTGGGTTCCATGAGAGGACCAATGATTTGATATGAAATGTGAAGTTGCTCATTGTTCGTAAATATTGATAATATTGTATATGTTGATATATAGGCATGTGATTATAATATTGTTTAACTTGCTTATGTTGCACTTAGTGGGATAGCCACGTTATCCTACTAGTACATGTTGGTTGTGTACTGATATTGAACTTGCTATTATTTTCGTTGAGTATAGGGCATCTTCAAGCGGCTATTGACAGACCTCGCTTAGAAGATCAGTGATTGTTGCTTTGAATTCAAGGGTGAGCCAATTCTTCTAGGCTGCCATGGGATTCTCTTTCGTCTATGTTCACCATTTCCGGACTTAGACATTTGTTCCAGTTAGTTGATTAGATCATTAGTTTGGGTTTGTATCCCTTCTTGTTTAAACTTGGTCCATTGTTAGATGTTTTGGTACATTGACTTTCAGGTTCTAGGTTATTCTTCCGCATTGTTAGTTTATTATTGTTAAATTTTTGTTAGAGTTTATGGGAACTCTATTTTCTTTCCTTAGTGTTTGACTTAAATGGCTTAGTTTTTGGTTTAGTTGCTTGGTTTGGGCTATAGTAGTGGTTCTCCCACCGGAGGGTTAGTGTGGGTGCAAATCACGATAGCCTGGGTCGTGACAAAGTTGGTATCAAAGCCAAGGTTCATTGATCTCGATGTACCGAAATGAGTCTAATAAAGTCTCGCGGAACGGTACGGGGACACCTTTACTTTTCTTCGAGAGGCTATAGGTCTTTAGGAAATCTCTCTATTTTCTCTTGTCTCTTTTTGTGCTATAACTTGATTCCAATTGGTATATGTCGATTTGAATTGGTATCTAACCTCCTTCACCCTTTTGTCCGCAGATGGTTAATACTAGGTATAACGACGTCAGGCTCGTAGCTCCCGTCAATTCTCCAGCTGAGGAATCTGCAGCTAGAGGTCGCGGTCGAGGCAGGGGTAGAGGCGGTGGAAGAGTAGTGCCTGCTGGAAATGGAGCTCCTGTTGAGAATGCTCTTGTGAATGAGAACCCTCTCATACATCATGAGGAAATAAAAGAAGAGGTTGAGGTTGAGAATGTTAGACAAGAGGAAGAGGTGCAGGCTGAGGCTACAGATATTCCTCCCATCGATCCAGTGTTAGCTCAACAAATCATGTCATTCTTGAAAGGGTTGGCTGGTCCTGGAGTGCTTCCTTCTAGTCAAGCAACTTAAGCTCCTGCTAATCCCCTTATTGTTATCACTACTCCCAAGGTGGGTGGAAACGTAGGTACTGGTGCTTTCTTCCGTCCTTTGTTGGGTTCTATTATGACTGGTAATGAGCATGACATGTTGACTAAGTTTCTAAAGCTTAAGCCTCCGGTATTTCTTGGTTCTGAGAGTGAGGATGCGTATGAGTTCATTATGGATTGCTATGAGAGGCTTCATAAGGTGGGTATTGCTTATCAGCATGGGGTCAAGTTCGTGTCTTTTTAACTTCAAGGTGAGGCAAAATAGTGGTGGAGAGCTTATATGGAGTGCAGATCTTCTACTTTACCTCCACTTACTTGGACCAAATTTCATGCTCTATTTCTAGAAAAGTATGTGCCTAGAACTTTGAGAGATCGTATGAAAGATTAATTTATGCTTTGGAACAAAGTGGAATGTCTGTGGCTGCTTATGAGGCCAAGTTCCATGCTTTTTCTAGATATGCTACTCAATTGGTGACTACTGAGGAGGAGAGGATTCACTTATTTATTAGGGGACTGAATTATGTGTTACAAGTATTATCTGTTCATATGACATCTACAGGAAGTAGCTTTAATGAGGTAACAAATTATGTTAAGAAAGTGGAGGGGGTGAGGTGAGACGATCAGGCTAAGGCATTGGTTTAAAGGGCTAAGAACTCGGGTAACTTTCAAGGCTCTTATTCTAGAGGTTCAAGGAGGCCAACACTAGCAGCCAAGAAAATTTAGTCTGCTATGCCCGCCTCTACAGATAACCACTAGGGAACTCCATCTTATAATTTTTAGGATAGCCAGGGAGTCGCACCTTCGACGGGTGGCAGACCATCCTTTGATCGTACTTGCTACAATTGCGGAGAACCTGGGCATATGAGGAGAGATTGTCCCCATCCGCATGTGTTTGATTCCACGCATCAGCCTTCTAGAGCAGTGGTACCCGCGGGAAATGGTAATAATGGTAGAGGACATCCACAAGGTGGGAGAGGAGGCAATCAGTGAGGTCGTGGAGGTAGAGGAAATGGTAATGGTAACGAAGGTTGGGGTAACGCGCAACCAGGAAGGGAAGTGGCTCGTCATGATGATACGGCTCAATGTTATGCTTTTTCGGGCAAGAATGAGGCGGAGGCGTCTGATGCAGTGATCACATGTACTATTCTTGTCAGTGACCGAATGGCTAATGTGTTGTTTGATCTGGGTTCTACTTATTCATATATATTCGTGAGATTTGCCTCAAATTTTGATATGATTTGTGATATTCTTGATGCCCCTATTCGTGTTTCTACCCCAGTTGGAGAGTTAGTCATAGTTACCCTTGTCTATCGTGCTTGTCCTATTTTGTTTATGAGATTTCAGACTTGGGTTGATTTAGTGAGTTTGGATATGATTGACTTTGACATAATCTTAGGTATGACTTGGTTGTCCCCCTATTATGTTGTGCTTAATCGTAATACTAAGTCTGTAACTCTAGAAATTCCGAGAAGGGAAAAATTAGAGTGGGAAGGGGTGTACGAGCCTAAGCAAGCTAGAATTATATCCTCCCTTCGGGCTAGTAAACTGGTAGAGCAGGATTGTTTGGCTTATTTGGCTCATATTAGGGATGTTGAGATTGAGGCTCCATCCATTGAGTTTATTCCTATGGTGTTTGAATTTAGTGAAGTGTTTCCTAATGATTTGCATGGTATGCCTCCGGATAGAGATATAGATTTTTGCATTGATTTAGAGCTTGGTACTCGTCCCATTTCCATCCATCTATATCGCATGGCTCCAACAGAATTAAGAGAGCTTAAGGCTTAAATCCAAGAGCTTCTTGATAAGGCGTTTATTCACCCTAGTGCTTCTCCATGGGGTGCTCCAATATTGTTTGTTAAGAAGAAGGATGGTAGTATGAGAATCTGTATAGATTACCGACAATTGAATAGGGTCACTATTCGAAATAAGTACCATTTGCCTCGAATAGATGATCTCTTTGACCAATTGCAAGGGGCAGCGATTTTCTCTAAGATTGATCTAAGATCTAGTTACCATCAATAAAAAATTAGGCCTGAGTATGTGCCCAAGATGGCGTTTAGAACTCGTTATGGGCACTACGAGTTTTTGGTTTGACTAATGCGCCTGCAGCTTACATGAGTTTAATGAATGGGGTGTTCAAGCCATTTCTTGATTCTTTCGTCATAGTCTTTATTGATGATATTTTAGTTTATTCGAAAAGTGAGGAAGAGCATGCCGACCATCTTCGTGTTGTTTTGGGTATTCTTGGGAAGCAAAGGTTGTATGCTAAATTTTTGTTGAAATCGGTTGAATTTTTGGGGCATGTAGTTTCAAAAGAAGGGGTAATGGTACATCCTCAAAAGATTGAGGCAGTTAAGAATTGGGTTCGGCCTAGCTCTATGATGGAAGTTAGAAGTTTTGTGGGACTCGCTAGCTATTATCATCGATTTGCGAAGAACTTTGATTCTATTGCCACTCACTTGACCAATTTGACCAAAAAGGAGATACCATTTGAATGGACTGAAAAATGTGTGGAGAGCTTTCAAAAGCTCAAGACTCTCTTAACCGCCGCACCTATTCTAGCATTACCGGTTGAAGGTAAAGAGTTTATTATTTATTGTGATGCTTCACATTCTGGTTTGGGTGTTGTGTTGATGCAGGATAAAAATGTTATAGCTTATGCCTCACGTCAACTGAAGGTGCATGAGAGGAATTATCCAATGCATGATTTAGAGTTGGTAGCGGTAGTGTTTGCTCTTAAGATATAGTGGCATTACCTCTATGGTGTTAAGTGTGAAGTGTTTATCGATCATTGTAGTTTACAACACGTGTTCACTTAAAATGATCTGAATTTGAGACAACGAAGGTGGATGGAGTTACTTAAAGATTATGATGTGACCATTCAATACCATCTGGGCAAGGCAAATGTGATGGCAGATGCTTTGAGTCGAAAAGCGGTGAGTATGGGTAGTTTAACTTCCTTAAGTATAACCAAGCGACCTTTAGCTAAAGAAATTCAGACCTTAGAGACTAAGTTCATACAGTTGGGTATCTCAGAAAGAGGTGGGGTGTTAGCTAGTATTGAGGCAAGGGCCACTTTCATTGAAGAGATAAAGGCCAAACAATTTGAGGATGAGAATTTGGAGGAACTTAGAAAGAAGACCGTGATTGGTAATGCACAAGAGACCACTCTTGATGCGAAAGGTGTGCTCAATTTTAAAGGGAGAATATGTGTTCCTAGAGTAGATGACTTGATTGAGAAATTGTTGGCATAGTTTCATGGTTTTCAATATTCTATTCATCCGGGGGTGACCAAGATGTACAGAGATCTGAAGCAAATTTATTGGTGGCCGGGCATGAAGAAGGACATAGCGGAGTTTGTGGCGGAGTGTCAAAATTGCCAACCAGTGAAATATGAACATCAAAGGCCTACGGGTTTACTTCAAAGAATGTCAATTCCAGAATGGAAGTGGGAAAGAATAGCGATGGATTTTGTGGTTGGTATTCCCAAAACTTTAGGGAAGTTTGATTCTATTTGGGTAGTGGTTGATAGATTGACTAAGTCAGCCCACTTTTTTTCGGTAAGAATAGATTATAATGCTGAACAATTGGCTAAAGTTTATGTGAAAGAGATAATGAGGTTGCATGAGGTGCGCCATTCTATCATCTCAGACCGTGGTACTCAATTCACATCCAAGTTTTGGAGGAAATTGCATGATGAATTGGGCACACAACTCACTTTTAGTACAACTTTTCATCCACAGACAGACGGGTAATCGAAGAGGACTATTCAAGTGTTAGAAGACATGTTGAGGGCATGTGTGATTGATTTTGGAGGGCATTGAGATAAGTTCTTACCTTTGTGTGAATTCTCCTATAATAATAGTTATCACTCCAGCATTGATATAGCACCATTCGAGGCACTTTATGGGAGGGGATGTAGATCACACATAGGATGGTTTGAGGCTGGAGATGTGAAACCATTGGGGGTTGATTTAGTGAAGGATTCTCAAGATAAGGTGAGGAGTATTCAAGCTAAGCTTCTAGCAGCCCAGAGTAGACAAAAGAAGTATGTGGATTATAAGGTAAGAAATATGGCGTTTCAATCCGGTGAAAATGTTCTTCTTAAGGTATAACCCATGAAAGGGGTGTTAAGATTCGGTAAGAAGGGTAAGCTAATTCCTAGATACATTGGACCATTTGAGATTCTTGAATGTGTAGGACTGGTAGCATATAGATTGGCTTTAGCCCCTAATTTATCGAAAGTTCATCTGGTATTTCATGTGTCCATGTTGAAGAGGTATCTTGGCGATGGGGATTATATCATTAAGTGGGACTCAATTATGTTAGACAAAGACCTCCAATATGAGGAGGAGCCAATTGCAATTCTTGATCGTGATGTGCATAAATTTAGGACCAAAGAGATTAAGTCCGTAAAGGTTCAATGGAAGCATCATCCAGTTGAGGAAGCTACTTGGGAAACCGAGAGGGATATGCGAGACAAGTATCCCCAATTGTTCGTCGATTTAGGTACTACTTCATTCCTTCCTTAGCCTATTTCTCCTAAGTTTGTCACTCGGGGATGAGTGATGGGTAAATTGGTATCTATTGTAACGATCGGGTTCTGTCATTATAGAAAAGCCAACGAGGAAAAAATTTTGGGTCAGGAAACTTTTTCGTAGTATCTTAAAATTTCCCAACCTAGTCTAGGTTTGGACGAAATTGGAGTCATTAAGGTGTAGAGAAATCTGATAACAATCGGGTGAGTTAATTATGATTTTGATTGCATGAGTAGTTAGATAACTCGTTAAAGAACCCGTACGACTTTACGAAATTGAATTCGGGTGAGTAGGACTCCCGGAATTGATCTTACCGTAAAGAGTATTTTCTGAGCGTCGTTGGTTAGAGGTGTGTTGTGAAATGGGGGTCTTGGAATTTTCGAAATAGCTCACTCGTTCATGCAAGCCGCCTTGGCGTTGCTTTTTGCCACTCTGGTGGGGCCACTACAGTGGGGTGAGGGCCGCAGTGGCAGGCTCGACGCGACTTAAGGTCGTTAATAAAACCCTAAATGACCTTATTTGGCACTTTTTGATTTTTATAGCTAAGGAACGAACCCAGGCGACTCTTACTCATTTTCACCATTCTTGAGGCTAAAGGTAAGCTTTTCACACCCCGAATTCATTTTCCGATCCGTAGAACATAATAAAATGGGTGAATATTGATGGGGGAGGGTTTTGTTATAGATTCTATGGTGGAAACAACCCTAAATTGGATAATTGGGATCATGAGTTTGATCTAGGGTTCATAGAATTGTTAGTAATTCTTGTAATTAATGATTGTTTATTGATTCCCGTATTCTATTGATTTTTTGTAGACCAAGAATAAACGGAACGAATCCGGAAAGGGAATGATCAAGTTTCTTAGGGTTTCAAGCTTGTTTCGAGGTAGGTGATAGTTGTTATTCTATGATTGTGTGATGTATGTTTGTTCTTGCTTCATTATGATACTTGTATGTATATGAATGTTGTATTATTGATCACACTTGTTGTAAATGAGTTAGAGGAATGATGAATACCATGAATCATGACTTAAATGTATGATCTTGAAGATATACTTGTGCTTGTGATTGTGATTGTGGTGAGTAAATGGGATCGGTTGCCACATTCTGGCATAACTAACTTGGATCGGTTGCCACATTCCAGCATAAATATGGGATCGGTTGCCACGTTCCAGCATAACATTGGGATCGGGTACCATGTTACGGTATTCTAACTGTTAGGGTTTGGTTTCCATGAGAGGACCGATGATTTAATATGAAATGTGAAGTTGCTCGTTGTTCGTAAATGTTGATAATATTGTATATGTTGATATATAGGCATGTGATTATAATGTTGTTTGACTTGCTTATGTTGCACTTAATGGGATAGCTGCGTGATCCTACCGGTACATGGTGGTTGTGTACTGATCTACACTTGCTCTTATTTTTGTTGAGTACAGGGCATCTTCAAGCAGCTATTGGCAGACCTCACTTAGAAGATCAATGATCGTCGCTTCGAATTCAAAGGTGAGCCAATTCTTCCGGGCTGCCATGGTATTCTCTTTCGTCTATCTCCACCATTTCCGGACTTAGACATTTGTTCTAGTTAGTTGATTAGCTCATTAGTTTGGGGTTGTATCCCTTCTTGTTTAAACTTGGTCCATTGTTAGATGTTTTGGTACATTGACTTTCAGGTTCTAGGTTGTTGTTCCGCATTGTTAGTTTATTATTGTTAAATTTTTGTTAGAGTTTATGGGAACTCTATTTTGTTTCCTTAGTGTTTGATTGAAATGCCTTAGTTTTTGGTTTAGTTGCTTGGTTTGGGCTATAGTAGTGGTTCTCCTACCGGAGTGTTAGTGTGGGTGCCAATCACGATGGTCTAGGTCGTGACACGTTCCCACAATGTCCTGGGTGTAAGGATTTCGTAAAAATACGGGTAAATTGGTACAAAAACGGGTGGGGGAAGTTAAAGGGTCTCTTGGTGTAAAACTCCAATTTAGGCCTCCCTCTTTTAGGAGTTATTTTGCTTAAATACTTATTTATGTTGTAGGGTAGTTAAATAACTCTGATCTCCTGAAATTCTGTCGAAAATGGAGGATTTTTTGCTTTTCTAAAAATTCCCAAAGGTTCCAGCTTTACCCTGAAAGTTTAGGATACTTCTCATACTAGGATAATCATTGTCTAACCCCAATCAATTCCTCGATACACGAACCAATTCGTTCTAATTAATTCTTCACCACATCCCTACATATCCCCAAGATACACCCAGACATTCACACGATTATTAGTTGGTTGTGACGCACGTCCAGATTCGATTCTATGAATCACCTCATAAATTAGCTAGACCCTAGCACCAGCTTAGTTCTGACTTTCTTTTCACAACGAGTTTCACGACACTCAAGCATTTAAAACTTGCATAACTTCAATCATTTAGCCAGCACATTGCACATATTCAAGGTTCAAGCACACATTACAGTACACATAATTACCTTATCATATTCAAGCAATTACAACCTCACATTCACATTAAATTCAGGAAATAAGAAGTACACACTCACACATTCAAGTAGCAACTCAAAGACATGTCAAAATTTTTAATTAGTTACTTCGATCCATGGATGACCATTACTGAGCATCCATGCATTTACACTGCCCCTAGGGCTAGATACCAATTGGAACCTTCCTGATTCCAATTTACCTTGCTTGTGTTCCTTTAGTCGTGACCACGACTTCTGGTTCACTTTGTTGAGATACCAATTGGAATCAGGAGATACCAATTGGACTCAACTCATACCACAATCGACACTTCGCACAAAATGAGCGAATGAGTGAAACAATTTCCTAAAATGCTTCCTAGCTTCCTGAAGATTAGATGTGGACGTCAACACACAAATCCGCAAGAGTCTAGTCCACATTTTGCTCTTGCACGGGGAGACCGGCAACCTAGGCTCTGATACCAATTTGTCACGACCCAACCCCTCGGGCCGTGCGGGCACCCACTCTAACACTTAAGTAGGAGAACCATCATATCCCAATAGTTAAAACATGCGGAAAATTTAAGAGAAACAGAGATAAATATAATAATATGATTTTATAAATACTATCTTTTAGACACACTTTTAGTTAAGCCTGTAAAGTAATTTAACAACTCTCATGGATCTACTCTAAATAGGTACAAGAGCTACTAAGAGTACAATTGGCATATTAGATATAAGACACAGATCCCACCATGCGGAAGGAAGATTAGAAGCTGCTGGACTTCATCTTCATCTAAGGAAACATCACCAACTTACATCCAGACTATGTCAAAAAGACATAGCAAGAGTAGTATCAGTAAAAAAAAAAAAACATGTACTGGTAGGCATAATCGGTCAACCCGACGCCCTCCACATAACATAGGAAACCAACTAGTAGAAATATACAATAGACCACTTGCTTCTCCACCTTTACCCTCTTTTGAAATACTTCCCATATACTCTAGCACTCTAACTATTAACCACCTTCCAGTCAACCTACTTACAAGGTACTTGACCATAGTCTAACCATTCTAACACATAGAAAAACATCCCCAAATACGACTACAACATTCCAACTAACCGCTCACGTCATACCATTACTTCCTCGTCACACTAACCAACCGTGGTGACATAGTACATTAAATCAAGCTTTCTTCCCACTAAACCTAATCTCTTTTCCCATAGTGAAATCCACCTAAGCATATTTCATCACACCCGCTACCTCTACTTCTCACCATTGCAACACACGAACAACCCTTACTATCCATTACTCGCCCTTTGAACACTTTTCCTTTCCACTATACCCAATAGGTTCGCTCAATACAACGAACAATCAAATATAAACCATCATAACATGTGCCCACTAAGTGAAACATATATAAGTCAATACAAGACTATACTCACAAGCGCATATCAAACATATACAATATCAACAACATTTACAAACAACTTCACGTTTCTCAAGTCACACAATTTTGCCACATCATTGGTCCTCTCATGGAACCCAAACCCAAACAGTTAGCATGCCGGAATGTGGCAACCGATGCATGTTAGTTATGCCGGAACATGGCAACCGATCCAAGTTAATTATGCCGAAATGTGGCAACCGATCCCATAGTTATGTCGGAATGTGGCAATCGATCCTATAGTTATGTCGAAACGTGGCAACTGATCCAAGTTAGTTATGCCGAAACGTGGCAACCGATCCATTCAACACACCACAATTACAATCACCAGTATATCCTCAATATCATACATTTAATTCATGAATTTTATGGAAATTATAATTTATTCATCTTATTTACAACCAGTTTAATCAACAATGCAACATTCATATATGTACGTGTATCACAATGAAGCAAGACCAACATACATCACCCAATCATAGAATCACCACCATCACCTACGAATTACTCCTCAATCCCTATCATAAATACATTAATTTGACCATACTTAGCCCTAGTTCATCATCAAAGGCTTCTTTCTAGGGTTTAGTCACAATTCATCATAAATCCTCAATTCAATCACTCTAATTTATGATCTAGCATACATTCATAAATCTAGTTCCATTCATGATTTCATAGTCTTATTCTTGAACCAATTCTATTCATGAGAGCAATTCTAAAGTCCCTAACAATTCATCAATTCCACTTCTCAAGGCATAAACCCACATACTTTGATTTCTAGGGATTACTCATGGAATTTACTTGGTGCATGATGGTCTACACATAACCCTACCATTGATTTACATATATTACGTAGTAAGCACAAATTTATAACTACTCAATTCATAAAACCTAGCCTACCTAGGCGCCAAGCAAATGCACAGAGTTTTTGACTTCGATTCGGGTTTTCCGGGATTTGTGACGGTGAATTTGGCCAAGAATCTGCAAGATCTCACCATCCTCATGCTAGAAATCTCCTTCTCCTACCTTCCCAAACTTAAAGCAGCTTTTATGAGGTTTCTAGGTTGTTTTACGACTTATTTAGGTATTTTAGAAATATGGAGAAAATAGGATTTCTCGTAATTTACGCTCTGTCTCTCTTATCCCGCTCTGGCGCCAACCTACCCCGCCATGGCTCCGCCGCCCTGGTGACATCTGGCTCGCTCTGGCGGGACAATGGCCCAAAATTTTCTCGAATTTTTGTTCTCCTAAACAACGACGGTTCGGGTCGTTACATTAATCTTCTAAATAGGCATCTTATTATCTTTTCTTTATATTATTCGATATAGGATGAAAAGTAAAACAGAATAAGTTTTATATTGTTATGAAAAAAATGCTTGATATGTGAACAAATTAAATCAAATATAGAAAATATTCGAAAAGGGACCTCAAAAATTATATTCACATATAATTAAACAAAATTATTTTCTAATTGAATATAAATTAACTCTTCAAATAATGTAATGCTAGTATAGAATAAAATTTATACTTTTATCTTTTACGACTTCGGTTAATCATCGTCATACTATTTAATTTTATTTTGACTAATCCGTGCATCATTTCTTATCTGTAAAATTCTCTCTTAATATTCATGTTTATGCAAAAGCAGTATCTCATTAAAGAAAAACCTGGCATACTGGTTTTCATCTTTAATAAAGATGTTATTGGTGTTCTTGTTGCCCATGATCTCAAGCAATGGGAATTTTCTCTTTCATCCAATGACGTACAAGCTCAATCCTTTGCTTTAGAAATGCACATACACACAAAACAGTTCAGTTCTTCTGCTTCATTAGTCTCTTGTTTCTATCGATAAAAAATAAAACATTTTTTTCTTTTTGATGTGAAAAAGATCAATGGACGGTAAAGGTAAAATCCTTGGTTCAAATGCTGAAATAAGGTCCCATTCTCATAGCAACAAAGCAGGTTTCCAATTCCTAGTGGCTCGTATCGCCCAATTTCTCAGAGTCGAGAAGTATGCCAAACGTGTTGGCGCCGGAGATTCGGTACTCCTTGTTGTTGTGCTTGAGTACCTTGCAGCTGAGTTGAATTTCTCAAGTTCCTTTTTTTTTAAAATGTCAAAATTTTAGGGTTTTTGATAACTATTTTTTACACATGTGTGATTGTTTGTAGGTGCTTGAATTGGCTGAAATTGCAGCGAGGAATGACAAAAAGAGTCGGATCATTCCAAGGCACATACAGTTAGCTATTAGATTTGATGATGAACTATTTCTTAGAGATGTGACGATTCCGAATAGTGGTGTTATTCCAAACATTCACAACATTTTGCTTTTCGTAACAAGAAGAGTAGCTCTTCAGAGGATTAGACTGATCATTCCATCGCTAGCATCCAGATATTTGCTTTTATTATTCTCCTTGTCACGACCCAGGGGGTACCCCCTAGACATAACACGGTGTACTTGACCCTGAAGGGGGTCGCATACAAGCCCTTAGCATAATCATACACATAAAGTCATAAGAATGATACGAAAAATATAGAACTTTTACAATCGAACTTCAACTTCTTTTTCATAAATGAAAATACGAGTCTAGACTTGTCTCAATCACCATATAGTACAATAAAGAGTACAAATAGGGTCAAAGTCCTTTACATCAATAAAGTCTCAAAAATAGAAAGTACAATAGAAACTAGAAACAATAACATCTTGTCCTCAAACTTGAGGACTCACCAAGCCTAGGGAATAGTCAACCCAAGCTTCTCTTGAAAGAAGAAGTACGTCTCAACGATCAGTATCCTACACTTATAGTAAATGTAGAAGAAATGGGTTAGCACATAAAGTACTAAGTATGGAAGCATGCACAAAATCCTTGAAATATGATAAAAAGGACATTTTTGTTGAAAAGTATGCATTTGTCAAGTTTGGAAACCAACATGCACTTTCAATGTAATACACAAGCCATAATCACATTTATGCTCATAACATAGAAAAACCATTACCTTAGCAACCCCTAAGGAACACTTGTGCAATGCATAGTTGGCATCCCATAATACCAACCATACTAAGTACTCCTTTGAAGCTACCTTAGTCATACATATCATCTTTAGACCTCATCATAATCAATAGTCATAAGTAAGGAAATAGTCATGTACATTACTTGAACATAAGGAAAGCCATTCATAGCAACTATCCATTCAACATACATGCATACATTCATGTCTCATCATAACAAAAAGAAACCATCCCATAACATTCTATTAAGTCTATTTGTGCAATGTAAAAGTGAAGTCCCATACTCCCACTCCTACTAAGTAAAACTCACCAAGAAGTCATAGTATAGTTCATGTCTCATTCATTATCTTATCATATATGTAAAGTATCGATAACCGACATACACCATGTGAGCTACATGGAATTCGGAGTCATGTAACCCCACACTAAAAGAAGGTGTCCTACTTGCCTAAGGTAGAACTAACATGTTTAGCTTTTAGGTGGATCCACTAGCTAAAGACCTATGTGGGCACATAGTTATGAGATAGGGAGATTGCTTCTAGAAACCCGACCTATTGTATTGGCGGAGGAGTTTCCATCTCATGAGATCATTTGTAGAAGACCCGGCCTATTGTATTGACGGGAAGGCCTCTACCTCATTTTCCATATCCACTCGATGTTAAGCATTATTTTCCCAAATCATACATTATTAGTCTTGAATTGCATTTACATGTGTGAAGGAACATCTTGACCTTCATTCAATACAACTCATAAAATAGCTCATAGATTCAATAGGTGAGAACTAACTTTCAACCTTAGAATCATCATTAACATGTGAGTAAGCCTTTCACATTATTGTTCATAGTGTTTCATGAGAATATCCTTTCAATCAACACAACAACATTATCATCATCCTAGACAATTCATACATAATCAAGTGTGAGGGTAAGGGAAGAATGGCCTTTCAACAATACCTCAATTTACAAAATAATAATAGGATCTTCACTTTAAGTGAATCATAAGTTCATACACAACTTTCATCAACATGTACAAACCCTAGCAACTTACCCCTTCAAGGGTCATGAATCATGTTTCACAATTAAACCTAGAATTACTACACTAGGCATGAATAAAACAAGATTCAATAACTAAAATATCGTAGACACAATTCATAGTGTACATCTTGCATCAATACACCCATCACAATTCATGAAATTGGGGTCATGGGGTAATTCATGGGTTCATGGGGAATTTTACAATAAAAATCACCATTAAACATCAAATCATCCATAATATAAGACAATTAACATAATGAAATAATTTTTAGGAAGAACCCATGGCTAGATCAAAAACCCTAGTTTTATTAAAGAATCTATCAATTTGAAATGAGAGTTGAAGGGCTTTATGGAAGGAAACTTTCCATAAATCAAGACTCACATACCTTGATTGATGTCTCCGAAAGCGTCCCCTTCTCAACTACGAAAAAGATCGAGAGGGGCCCGAAAGCCTTAGTAAGCTAGCTTTGGTTGCTAAGCAAGCCGGGCACTACGCTAGGACGTGGATCGATCATGACGAGAATGAGATCTGGAGGGCCTTCTTGCATGGACTTGGGCTTGCTTTGCTCTCTTTAGCATTTTGGTTTAACACCACGCAGGCAGCTGGGTACCGGCTTGAATTCACTTTCACTTTAGGAAAGGCTGACTCTTAGTTGTTTCCACCGCGGATGCGGAAGATCAAAAAAATGCGGATTTCCCTATTGATTAACCTTCCTCACGAAATTGGAGTGAAGAGGTTGGAACTTGAACCCTAATCTTGACCTTGCACTTGTTCTTCAATGGAGTTTTAGAGAGAAACTTTGGGAGAAGAGAGTTGGTTGAGTTTTGAGTCTTGTGAATTATGGGGTTTAAAGGGTAGTTATTAGTCTTAAAATCCTTAAATATATATTATAAAACCATAATAACCGTCCCCTAACTATAATTAATTAATTAGTAAATTACCAACCTAACCCTCCTAATGGCCGAAACTAATGAGCTTCAGGTGGTGACCTATGACTCCCACACCTATGGACCGTAGGTGGGGTCATGCCACGTACTGCACAAACGTGCTTTGGATCAGAGAGGGGGAAGATCAAGGCAATGGTGGGGAGACTAAGTCTCGACCCATGACCCCCACCTATAGGGCATTGGTACATCCACGGATCGTGGGTGCCTATCCGTAGGTGGTGCTGTCATTTGACAGCTTTTTGGGCCTTCACTTGGGTCCCCCTCAAGAACCCTTGGGGGTTCCTTGGGGGTCGTTCCTTGACGTGTTGGTCCTAAAACGTTAGTACTAAGTTAGGGAGATCATTTTAGGACTTTAATAATCTTTATGTTTAGTTCATTTAGGACCCTAGACTACATGTTAGGCTCTAGCTTAAGTCATTAGGTTTCCGGGGTGTTACATTATCTCCCCCTCCCCCCTTTGGGAAAATTCATCCCCGAATGATGATCTAAACACCAAACTAAGTTAGAAACTCTAGACTAACAGCCCATTATGCATGAAACATCAAAAATGTGCAAAACTCACAAATACACTATTCGTTTTATGCACTTTTCAAAAGGAGGAAACTTCAACTCCATTTCACAAGACATAGTCAATGCAACACAAGGAGGTAGGAACTACATCTACCAATCCAATATGCACAAAACACATCAATTCACATAAACATGGGAGGAACCACCTTCTCCAACTCAAGAAAGCTCAACACAACAATATGGAGCCAACGTGCCATTCCATCAAAACATAACTAAGCATGTTCATCAACTCACCTCATGAAGTAAAAAATGCAATCATCATACTAAAATGCAAACCAACATGAAGAACATATAGATCATGAAAACTCAATTTATGACAAAATATGAATTCTCACAAGAACATGCACAACATAAGGAAATCATGGAAAACTCATACAGTACATGACTCCCAAAACACTTAAAACTCAAGAGAAATAACTTACTTCAAGTTTAAATAGGAGTAGAAGGAAAAATATGAGGATAACGGAACTTTATATTGGCCTTGGCCTCCCAAGTAGCACCCTCAACTAAGTGATTCCTCCATAAGACCTTAACGGAGGCTAATTCCTTATTTCTAAACCTCTTCACTTGCCGGTCCAAAATCTCAATTGGGACTTTTTCATAAGAAAGGTTCTCATCAAATCCTAAACCCTCTAAAGGAAGGATGGATATCGGATCACCAATGCACTTCTTGAGCATGGAAACATGAAACACCGGGTGAACCGGGGCTAACTTGTTTCACAAGTCTAATTCATATGCAACTTTCCCAACACGTTTCAAGATTTGGTATGGGCCCACATACCGGGGACTAATGTTCCCCTTCTTACCAAACTTCATCACACCTTTCATAGGTGAGATTTTGAAGTAGACCCAATCCCCAATCTCAAATTCAAGATCCCTCCTTATAATATCGACATAAGATTTTTGCCAACATTGGGCCATCTTCAACCTTTCTCTTATGAGTCGAACCCTTTCAATAGCATCATAAACTAGTTCGGGACCAATTAGAGCAAACTCACCTACTTCAAACCAACCCACCGGAGATCTACACCTCCTACCATATAGTGCTTCAAACGGAGCCATGGCAATGCTTGAGTGGTAACTATTGTTGTGGGCAAATTATATCAAGGGAAGATGGTCATCCCAATTACCCTTGAAATCAATCACACACTCCCTCAACATGTCTTCTAAGGTTTGAATGGTGTGTTCTTCTTGACCATCCGTTTAAGGGTGGAAAGTGGTACTAAGCTTAACATTGGTACCAAGCCCTTGTTGGAATGCCCCCCAAAAATGTGAAGTCAATTGAGTACCTCGATCTGAAATGATAGACAAAGGAACCCCATGCAACTTCACTATTTCCTTGATGTACAACTTAGCATAGTCTTCTGCAGAAAAAGAAACCTTGACGTGAATGAAGTGGGTTGATTTAGTCATCCTATCAACAATGACCCAAATAAAATCATGATGCATTCGAGTACGAGGCAAACCCACAACAAAGTCCATATTCACCTCCTCTCACTTCCAAGTGGGAATATATTTATCTTGGAAAAAACCTCCTGGTTTTAAGTGTTCGGCCTTAACTTGTTGACAATTTGGATATTTGGCTACAAAACCCGCTATATACTTTTTCATGCCATTCCACCAATAGACTTCCCGTAGATCACGGTACATCTTGGTGGCTCCTGGATGAATAGAATACCGTGAACCATGAGCCTCTTCTAAAATTTTCTCTCTCAAGCCATCAACATCCGGAACACGTAATCTACCTTGGTACCTAAGCACCTAATCTCCCCCTTGGGAGAATGCCTCAACGGATTTGTTGAGAACCAAATCTCTTAACTCCATCAATATAGGATCAAGGTGTTGCTTAAACTTCACGTCAACCACAAAGGACGATTCGGAACTATGATGGACCATGAATCCACCCTTGGTGGAATCCACTAGTTGGACACCTAACCGAGCCAATCTATGCACATCCCGAACAAATTCCTTCTTCTCATCTCCTACATGAGCCACACTACCCATGGACAATCTACTTAGGGCATCCGCAACTACATTATCTTTGTCGGGGTGGTAAAGGACACTCATGTCATAATCCTTCAAAAGTTCTAACCATCTTCTTTGTCGGAGATTCAAGTCTTTTTGGCTAAACATATACTGAAGACTCTTGTGGTCGGTAAACACATCTACATGGACCCCATATAAATAATGTCTCCATATTTTCAAAGCAAACACTACCACCGCTAATTCAAGGTCATGAGTCGGATAATTCTTCTCATGGACTTTGAGCTGCCTTGAAGCATAGGCAATCCTGTTACCACGTTGCATAAGGACACATCCCAAACCCACTCGAGAAGCATCACAATATAGCACAAACCCATCGGTACCCTCCGGTAAGGTCAACACCGAAGCGGACAATATATCTTTCAATTCTTAGAAGCTTTTCTCACAATCCTCTGACCACACAAACTGAGCTTTCTTTTGAGTCAAAGACGTCAATGGAGGAAAAACCCTCAATATACCTCCTATAGTAACCGGCCAAACCCAAAAAGCTTAAAATATCGGTAGAAGTTAGAGGTCTAAGTCAACTATTGACCGCATCCATTTTCTTAGGATCAACCTCAATACTCGTGCTCGACACAATATGACCAAGGAAAGCAACCGACCTTAGACAAAACTCAGACTTACTAAACTTAGCATACAATTGGTGGTGTTTAAGGCCTTGCAATACTATCCTCAAATGATTCTTATGTTCACACTCACTCCTCGAATACATCAAAATATCATCGATAAAGACAATCACAAATGAATCAATATATTGTCTAAACACCCTATTCATTAGGTCCATGAATGTCGTCGGGGCATTTGTTAACCCAAAATACATAACCACAAATTCGTAGTGACCGTACCGGGTCCTAAAGGTTGTCTTAGGAATGTCACAACCTCTTACCCTTTGTTGATGGTAACCTGAATGAAGATCTATTTTGGAGAAATAGTTAGTCCCTTGGAGTTGATCAAACAAATCATCAATTCTAGGGAGAGGATAATTATTCTTTATAGTGACCATGTTCAATTGGCGGTAATCAATGCACATTCTAAGGGACCTATATTTCTTCTTCACAAACAATACCGGAGCACCCCATGGAGATATGCTTGGTTGAATAAAATCCTTGTCTAGCAAATCCTTGAGTTGTGCCTTCAATTCTTTCAATTCGGCCGGAGCCATCCAATAAGGGGGAATGGATATGAGTTGTGTATCCAGCACAAGATCAATGCCGAAGTCTATTTCCCATTCGGGAGGAATATCGGGAAAGTCATTGAAGAACACTTTCGAATACTCTCTTACTACGGGGACCGACTCCAAATAAGGAGTCTCGGACTCAAAGTCCATAACCCTAACAATGTGATACATGCACCCCTTTGAGATCAATTTTCTAGCTTTTAGACATGAAATAAAATGACCCCTGGGGATTAAAATTCCCCCCTTCCATTCTAAAGTAGGCTCATTAGGAAATTTAAACTTGACCTCTCGGGTTCTACAATCAATGGACGCAAAACAAGCATGCAACTAATCCATCCCCAAGATGACATCAAAGTCCAACATATCTAATTCTACTAAACCAACCAATGTGACTTTATGAGACAAGGAAATAGGACAACTCTTATTTACTTTTCTAGCTACAACCGAGTCACCAACCGGGGTAGAAACCGAAAAAGGTTCTATTAGGGTTTTGGGGAGTACATCAAATTTCATTGCCACAAAAGGTGTAACAAATGATAAAGTGGCACCGGGGTCTAATAATGCATAATCATCAATGTAAAAGACTTGTAACATACCTGTTACCACATCTTGGGAGATCTCTTGGTCACCTTGTGATTGAAGAGAATAAAAGTGATTCTTCTTAGGAGCATCGAAATTTGAGCCACTAGGAGGAGTTTGCTTATCATCCCTCCCTTTGGCCATATGGGTTGGGCAATCTTTCAATTGATGCCCACTTTTTCCACATCCATAGCACACACCCATACCGGCAAGGGCACAAGTAGGCCTCTCCATAGAAGATTGACCCCTATTGCCTCCTTGAGGCTTAGGGTTAGATACCCTATCTTTGTTGGTCCTTGGAGTACTAGAGGAGCTATGGTTGGAAAACCTTTTCTTGAACATTGGTCCACCTTGACCCTCAAACTTACCCTTAGAAGATTACCATCATTGGTCCTTGCCCTCTTTACCTCTCTATTCTTCTTCCTAAGCCTTGTCTCCTCAACTTGTTGAGCATACACCATGAGACGTGAGATATCCATATTATCATGGAGCATGACATTCTTCTTCAATGGAATCGGACACACACATCACAAATCGACTCATCTCATCCCTTGGATTAGACACCAAAGATGGGGCATATTTGGACAACTTAGTGAATTTCAAGGAGTATTCTTGGACACTCATACCTCCTTGGCGAAGGTTGATGAACTCCTCAACTTTGGCTTCCCTCTTCTCATGGGGAAAGAACCTATCAAAGAATGCTTTCTTGAATACTTCCCAACTTATGGGACCCGTTCTTATAGCCCTATTCTCCTTAAATTGAGTGTACCATACTTGGGCCACATCCTTCAATTGATATGCGGCTAGTTCGGCTTTCTCAATAGAAGTCACCCCTATAGCATTCACTATTTTGTAGACATCTTCCACAAACTCTTGTGGGTCTTCATTCACTTTAGAACCAAAGAACATAGGAGGGTTCATTCTAGTAAAGTATCTCAACCTTGAGGCCATGGTGCTCATATTAGGGTTTACCTGGGGCCCCACATCTCATTTGGCTTGGGCCGTTATAGCTTGGGCTTGAATGGTCACGACTTGAGTTTGAGTTGTCATGAGTTGAGTCAATGTTTGGAGAGCCTCCCTTATATCCACATTAGTCATAGCCCCTTCTTCATTAAGAACTTGAGGATATTGAGGAGCTTGGGGAGGAACTCTCTCATTCACATTCTCCTCTTCCACCCTCCTTTAATCTTTCTTGAGTCGTATCGTATTCTAGATTCCTTAAACTTCAAAAATTATTTCCTCTCATATGAAAACTTTATATTTTATATAGACAATACACATTATTTTTTTAAAAATACATCTATAACCTATTATTGCTTCAAAAATGAGGGCTACTGTTACTTTTAGGCTTGTTGACTTGATAATAAATTAGTCATTTAAAATATGTTATCTCCTTTCATTATAGAAATTAGTCTTAATAAGTTGTAAAACTTCAAATAAGTTCAAATGGCTATTAAAGACAAATGTTAAAGAATAATATTGGCCCCCTCTTGTTTGAGTAACGAACTCATCATAATCCCTTCTGTCTTCTTTTTTTTGGCAACATATTAAAGACATCATAGTCTTTTTTTTTTGTAACAAACACATCATAATACTTATTTACTTTAGAAACAAACACATCATAATCCTTTATTTTTGGAAATAAACTTATTATAATCCTTGAAATTGATTAAATGTGTCAACATCTTTATCCACCGTTGATTTGCTCTTTCATCCATTGGCGTACAAGTTCAATCCTCGTGATTGTCTTCTCATTGGCTGGGTTATGACTCCTGTAGGATATAAATACCAAAGCCAGATTGCTTTAGGAATTCACATACACACAAAACAGTTCAAGTCTTCCGCTTCATTTGTCTCTTGTTTCTATAGATCAAAAAGCAAAACCTTTTTTTTTTGTAGTGAAAAAGATCAATGGCCGGTAAAGGGAAAAATCTTAGTTCAAATGCTAAAAGAAGATCTCGTAGCTGCAAAGCTGGCCTCCAATTTCCATTCGCTCGTGTTACTCGATTCCTCAACGTCGGGAAGTATGCCAAACGTGTTGGTGCCGAAGCACCGGTATTCCTTGCTATTGTTCTTGAGTACCTTGTAAATGAGGTGAATTTCTCAAGTTCCTTCTCTCTCTTTTTTTTATATGTCAAATATCTAGGGTTTGTGATTACTAAATTTTACGTATATGTGATTGTTTGTATTGGCTGGAATTGCAAGGAGGAATGACAAAAAGACTCATATCATTCTAAGGTACATTCAGCTAGCTATTAGGTTTGATAAAGAGCTCAATCAATTTCTTAGATATGTGACCATTCAGAATGGTGGTGTTATTCCAAGAATTCACAACATTTTTCTGCCTAACAGCAAGAGTAACACTTCAAAGGCCGTTGCTACTGTTGCTCAGGAGGAGGAGGATTAGACTGATCATTCCATTGCTAGCATCGCGATGTTTGCTTTTATTAATCTCCTTGTATTCATAGAAAATTTTATAATTCTATAGTATAAAACCTTTGATTTCTTTTTTGCAAGTTTAATGATATATGATATTTATGTGGCTTAGAATAAGAACTCAACATACTTGGATCTTATAGTACCTATTGTTTAATTTGCTTCAGTTATCATATTATTTATTTATTTCTGTTGTTATTTATTCTGATATGTTCATTTCGTGATGTGTATAATAGTTTCAGTTTTTTCCTCTCAAGTGTTCTTAGCAAGCTTTAATAATTGTTTCCCAAATTTGAAATAGAATTTCAACTTACATTGAAATTTCATGATATATGTAAAGTAATGTAAATTAAAGTTTTTCTTAGAATGCTTTATTAACTATTTCCCAAATTTGAAATACAATTTCAATTTATTTTGAAACTTCATGATCAAATACTTGTAGTGAGTAGATCTAAAGTAATGTATATGAAAGTGTTTCTATAATTATAAGAGATGATATATTTTTAATATGATTATGAATTCATGTGTATCGTTATTCCTGTATTGACTTGTATTTTATGTTCTTGATAGCATGTCAGTGTTTGGAGACCCTATGAAAGGGAAAAGTTCTGGAGTAGAGGTTCGGGTGCAGTTTTCGCCTCGAAGTAGGTTATGGTTTAACTCTTTTTAGACTTGTCTTGGCTAATTTATGTATATATTGAGTTGTTTCTATCGTTAGGTAAACTTTAGGATTAGTTCGTAGGTTTGTATGATCCTTAGACTCTTTATGGCCAGTTTTGATTGCATAGCTTAGGTTTTAGCCGGAAAACTTTAGTCTAGGTTGATCCTTGATCTTGGTGTCATTTAGTATCCTTAGAAATACTTCTAGGTGGCATGAAACTTACGTTTCCGTGTGTTTCTTTGTTTATGAATGATTGTGTGCTTGTTGTTATATTTTGAGCCTTTAAGTTCTTTAATGTTATTTATTGTTGGGCCGAAGGTTGTGAGCTTGGACTAGCTAGAGTTCCAGGTTAGTACGTTTGTGTTGCGTTGGGTTTTACCCTAATGATTGTTAGATGTGTTGATTTTGATTGGGTGGATGATAACTTGGTATGATATCATGCATTTGGTACTCACATTTGATTTGTTTATTCTTGAAAAACCTTGGGACTTTTATATTTGAGGAATGGGAATGTGTTCACTAAGTTTTCCCCATATGTTGAGCTGTGAATGGGAGGTTCACTGGTTAAATAATTAAGAGAAGAGTTTATATGGGAAAATACAACTTTTTTCAGAGTTTTTATGACATAAAACGACAAAATACTTGGTTTATGAATTTGTATGCATATTGGGCCACTTTTACACTGATAAGCTTGAGGTATCATTTTGGGAAGATTGTCGATTGAGATACGAGTAATAATTCACTCCATTGCACTTATTGATGAGTTTAAGGTATCATTCTGGGTGGCTCAAGAATTCTTCCATGCTTCTACTTTCTTGTATTCATTACTTGCATCACATCATCCTATTTGTGTGAGTTGTTGTATGTATGTTACGACTGTCTTGTACTTGAGTGTTTCCTTCTCACTATGTTGTGTTGTTTTCCCTTTTTTATCGATAGTTGGTTATCGTAACTTAGAACCTTTCCATTGTAATGTTTAGAACTGTCATGCTTCTATATATATATTTGATATTTCTAAGCTTGGTCGACCTATGTTACCTACTGAGTATCCAATATTTTGGTACTCATACTATATTTCTGCATCTTTTTCTGATGTAGCTCTCAGTAAGAGCCATTGTCAAAGAGCGGTCGATCTCCCGTGATCGTCGTAGATTCAAATTGTGGTGAGCTCCTCGTGTCCGGAGGCTTGCTATTTTTCCTTCTTTTGTACCAGTCTATATTTTTGTATTTTTTAATTAGCCAGACTAGTAAATATAACCTTTCTATATGTAGATGCTCCTGTGTTAGTGACACCAGGTCCAGAGATTTATTATTGTGTTTAGTTTGTGTTTCTTGGCCCCCTTCGACCCCATTTTCTATATTGTTTATCATATTTACAATTCTATACTATGTCCCTATTCTGTATATTTATTTATGCTTATGTTCCTTCATTTTAAAGTATTTTATGTCTTCCGCTTTTATCTTGTTAGGGTTTTGGATTGCCTACGTGAGGGCTTATAATGCGCACCATCATGACTTGATTTTTGAGTCTCGACATAGAGTTATTGATGAGTATTAATTATCCAACTTATTTATTTCACATATTATCAAACACGAGTTTTCTTCAATATATATTGACATGTGTTGCATTTAATATTTCTTTGTGAAAGTAAAGTTTCGAAATCTTTCTTCTCTAGTTCTTGTTTTTCTATGGAAAATTAGATATAAAATGGTCAAATTTGAAAAAAAAAATAGTATTTAATTCCAAGTTAAAAACAATATTAAAAACTTGGAAATTGTGTCCAACATGAATAAGAAATAGAGTTATTTTCAATTTTTGTGAGTGATTTATAGTGAAAATTATAAAAATATGATCAAACATGCACTTAATTTTTTTTCCATCATCTCGATACCTAGATAATAGGCAATAACAGAACGTTAGAAATCAAAGCAAACCTTAATAACTAGACCCTTCCTTAAAACTTGTTAGTACTTTACTTTTAGACACTTGACTATTGTGTGTTCTAATTGAACACATGAAATATATATTAGACACTTGCAATTTAAATTATGATTTCTAGTGTATATTTTCATTGAACAATCCATAGAAATAAGAAGGGCCACTCAAACATTGACCTAAAGCCAAATTCAAATGGAGTCCTTAAATTTTATTTTATGTTTTAATGAAACTTTGTTATAGTTAATTATTTTAATCATTCTTGAGTCGTATAGTATTCTAGATTCGTTAAACTTCAAAAATTATTTCTTCTCATAAGAAAACTTTATATTTTATATAGACAATACACAATATTTTTTTAAAAAAATAACTATAACCTATTATTGCTTTAAAAATGAGGGCTACTGTTATTTTTAGGCTTGTTGAGCTGATAATAAATTAGTCATTTAAAATATGTTATCTCCTTTCATTATACAAATTAGTCTTAATAAGTTGTAAAACTTCAAATATGTTCAAATGGCTATTAAAGCCAAATATTAAAGAATAAAATCCCCCCCCCCCACCCCCACCCTCTTATTTGAGCAACACACTCATCATAATCCCTTCTGTCTTCTTCTTTTTTTGGAAACATATTAAAAACATCATAGTCCCTTTTTTTTGGTAACAAACACATCATAATACTTATTTACTTTGGAAACAAACACATCATAATCCTCTATTTTTGGAAATAAACTTATTATAATCCTTGAAATTGATTAAATGTGTCTGCATCTTTATCCATCATTGATTTGCTCTTTCATCCAACGGCGTACAAGTTCAATCCTCGTGATTGTCTTCTCATTGGCTGGGTTATAACTCCTGTGGGATATAAATACCAAAGCCAGATTGCTTTAGGAATTCACATACACACACAACAGTTCAATTATCCGCTTCATTTGTCTCTTGTTTCTACAGATCAAAAAGCAAAACTTTTTTTCGTAGTGAAAAAAGATCAATGGCCGGTAAAGGGAAAAATCTTGGTTCAAATGCTAAAAGAAGATCTCCTAGCAGCAAAGCTGGCCTCCAATTTCCAGTGGCTCGTATTGCCCGATTCCTCAAAGTCGGGAAGTATGCCAAACGTGTTGGTGCTGGAGCACTGGTATTCCTTGCTGCTGTGCTTGAGTACCTTGCAGCTGAGGTGAATTTCTCAAGTTCCTTCTCTTTCTCTTTTTTTGATATGTCAAATTTCTAGGGTTTGTGATTACTAAATTTTACATATATGTGATTGTTTTTAGGTGCTTGAATTGGCTGGAATTGCAGCGAGGAATGACAAAAAGACTCGGATCATTCCAAGGCACATTCAGCTAGCTATTAGGTTTGATAAAGAGCTCAATCAATTTCTTAGAGATGTGACCATTCCGAATGGTGGTGTTATTCCAAGAGTAACACTTCAAAGGCCGTTGTTGTTGTTGCTCAGGAAGAGGAGGATTAGACTGATCATTCCATTGCTAGCATCACGATGTTTGCTTTTATTAATCTCCTTGTATTCATAGAAAATTTTATAATTCTATAGTATAAAACCTTTGATTTCTTTTTTGCAAGTTTAATGACATATGATATTTATGTGGCTTAGGATAAAAACTCAACATACTTGGATCTTAGTATTACCTATTCTTTAATTTGCTTTAGTTATCTTATCATCTATTATTTCTATTGTTATTCATTTCCTGATGTGTATAATAGTTTTAGTTTTTTTCCTTTCAAGTGTTAGCAAGATTTATTAACTATTTCCCAAATTTGAAATAGAATTTCAATTTAATTTGAAATTTCATGATAGATCTAAAGTACGGTAAATGAAAGTTTTTCTTAGAATGCTTTATTAACAATTTCCCAAATTTGAAATACAATTTCAATTTATTTTAAAATTTCATGGTAAAATACTTTTAGTGAGTAGATCTAGAGTAATGTAAATGAAATTTTTTATATAAATAAAATATAAGAGATGAAATATTTGTAATCCATGATAAATAAGTTCTAAAATATCCTCTCTTTTTTCATATTAAATAGTAGTATTATATATTCAATAGGAACCTCACTAATTTATCTTCTAACATGGGCATCTTGATTATCTTTTCACTATATTGTTGGATGAACGATGAAAGTAAAACACAATAAGTTTTATATTGTTATGAAAAAAATTGCTTGATACGTGAACAAATTAAGTCAAATATAGAAAATATTTGAGAAAGTACCTCAAAAATTATATTCACATATAATTAAACAAAATTATTTTATAATTGAATAAAAATTAAACCTTCAAATAATGCTATGCTAGTATAGAATAAAGTTTATACTTTTATCATTTTCGAATGCAGTTAATCATCGTTATACAATTTATTTATTTTTTGATAAATTTGTGCATCATTTTACTATTTCTAAAATGTTCTCTTAATAATCACGTTTATGCAAAAGCAGGATCTCATTAAAGAAAAATCCGGCATGTTGTTTTTCATCTTTAATAAAGATGTGATTGGTGTTCTTGTTGCCCATGATCTCAAGAAATGGGAATTTGCTCTTTCATCCAACGGTGTACAAGTTCAATCCTTGTGATTGTCTTCTCATTAGATGGGTTATAACTCGTGTGGGCTATAAATATCAAAATCAAATTGCTTTAGAAATTCACATACACACACAACAGTTCAGTTCTTCTGCTTCATTGTCTCTTGTTTCTATCGATCAAAAAGCAAAACATTCTTTCTTTTTGAAGTGAAAAAGATCAATGGACGGTAAAGGGAAAAGCCTTGGTTCAAATGCTAAAATAAGGTCCCGTTCTCGTAGCAACAAAGCAGGTCTCCGATTCCCAGTGGCTCATATCATCCGATTTCTCAAAGTCGGGAAGTATGCCAAACGTGTTGGCGCCGGAGATCCGGTACTCCTTGTTGTTGTGCTTGAGTACCTTGCAGTTGAGTTGAATTTCTCAAGTTCCTTCTCTCTCTTTTTTTAAAATGTCAATTTTTTAGGGTTTTTGATAATTAAATTTTACATATGTGTGATTGTTTGTAGGTGCTTGAATTTGGTTGGAATTGCACCGAGGAATGACAGAAAGAGTCGGATCATTCCAAGGCACATATTGTTAGCTATTAGGTTTGATGATGCACTGTTTCTTAGAGACGTGACGATTCCAAATGGTGGTGTTATTCCAAACATTCACAACATTTTGCTTTTCCTAACAAGAAGAGTAACTCTTCAAAGTCTGTTGCTATTGTTGCTCAGGAGGAGGAGAATTAGACTGATCATTCCATCACTAGCATCCAGATCGATGTTTGATTTTATTCATCTCCTTGTACTCATAAAAAAAAATTATATTTCTTTAGTATAAAACCTTTGATTTCCTTTCTGCAAGTTTAATGATATCTGATATTTATTTGGCTTAGAATAAAAACTAAACATATTGTTGAGTTTAGCAAGAAGGTGTGAATGGGAAATAAAAAGAGAAAATGAAAAGTGGAAGAACCAATGAAAGTGGGGGAACCAGTTTTGGAGGGAAAATGAAAAGTCATTGCAAAAGTGCAAAGGAAAGGTCATTCTTACCATATTGGTAGAAGAAAGGAAATTGTTGTCTTTATATTAGGAAACACTTCCTTTAGTTCTTAAAGGGTTAAGAAGAAGGTGCCCCCTCGCGCCGTCATTGCTCGCTCGGCCTCAGACTCGGCTTCGGCTTCGGATTTGGATTTGGATTTGGATTTGGATTTGGCAATTCTTGTTAAATCATTTCCTTTCTCTTATAAATTAATTCAGAATGTTAATTAATTAACAGAATTAATTTGGCAATCCTTCTGAAAAGTCGTTAGTTTTTCCAAACGGTAATCCTTCCGAAAAGTCGTTACTTTTCCCAAAAGACACAATGTTCTGGAAAAACGGGTCTGAACAGACGCGTTCCTTGCTGCAAATGGCTATAAATAAGAGGTCTTTTTCGTTTTTTCAAACACTGAAAATTTTTCCTCTCTGTATACATTTTCTTACATAAATAAAATTGTCGATCGACTGAGTCTGTGTGTGCTCTTGTTGCTGTTCTTGCGTTCACTGAAGATATTGAAGTTTGAGGTACCGCTACTTCTTTAACAGGTTAATCCATTTTATCTTGGGAGGAATTAATCTGCAACCTCGGGTACAGTGAGAGGATTAAATTTCTTAAGGAAACACAGTGATTTCTGTGGACTCGGATTAAAAGTCATTCTGTCTATTTCATCTTTTTTCTGTTTCTGTATTTTTGACTAACCTGAATACAGGAGATAACACATACTTGGATCTTAGTATTACCTATTGTTTAATCTGCTTCAGTTATCATATTATTTATTATTTCTATTGTTATTTATTCTGATATGTTAATTTCCTGATGTGTATAATAGTTTTAGTTTTTTCTTCTCAAGTGTTCTTAGCAAGCTTTATCTACTATTTCCTAAATTTGAAATAGAATTTCAATTTAATTTGAAATTCCATGATAGATCTAAGTATAACTTACATAAATCTCATAGTTTTAATATGAAATTATAATCTATCTCTCTTTAGTTTGTAATTACATTAATCCTTTAATAAGCAACACAAATCGGATACATAATACGTTGCTCGAATACATTAAAGAGTATCTCAGATACATTATAACATAAATCGGTTACATAAAAACTAGCTCGGATACATAATATGTAGCTCGGATACATTAAATACTAGCTCGGATACATTAAAGAAATAAGGGATTTTAGAGGTTTTTCGAAATAGAAGGGGATATTGGAAATAAGGGGAACATAAAACATATATTTCAATAATTTTTCCTAGATCTAAAGTATGGGAAATGAAAGTTTTTCTTAGAATGCTTTATTAACAATTTCCCAAATTAGAAATACAAATTCAATTTATTTTAAAATTTCATGGTCAAATACTTGTAGTGAGTAGATTTAAAGTAATGTAAATGAAAGTTTTTCTATAAATATAAGAGATGAAATATTTGTAATTTGATCATGAATTCATGATAAATTAATTCTAAAATCTCCTTTTTTTTCCATATAAAATAGTAGTATTATATATTCAATAGGAACCTAACTAATTTATCTTCTAACATGGGCATCTTGATTATATTTTCTCTATATTGTTGGATGAACGATGAAAAGTAAAGCACAATAAGTTTTATATTAGTATGAAATAATTGCTTGATATGTGAACAAATTATGTCAAATATAGAAAATATTTGGAAAGGGACCTCAAAAATTATATTCACATATAATTAAACAAAATTATTTTCCAATTGAACTTAAATTAAACCTTCAAATAATGTTATGCTAGTATAGAATAAAATTTATACTTTTATCATTTTTCTATGTGGTTAATCATGGGTATACTAAATTTTATGTTGATAAATTCGTGCATCATTTCTTATCTCTAAAATGTTCTCTTAATATTCATGTTTATGGGAAAGCATTATCTCATTAAAGAACAAACTGGCATGCTATTTTTCATTCCCCTTATTTAGAAATGACAGTTGTTGGCGTACGAACACAGCTTATAAATTTGTACTATCTGCTACGTTACAAGTACGTGTAGTTTGAGATTCCACTTCAATTATGACTTTCACTCTCATAAAGACACATGTATTACTCCCTCTGTTTCACAAAGAATGACCTGGTTTGACTTGGCACGGAGTTTAAGAAAATAAAGAAGACTTTTGAATCTTGTGGTCATAAATTAAAGTTATTTCAATGTACAAAATTGTCCTTTAATCTTGTGGCCTTAAACATACCACGTAGAAAGCTGAAAGTAAAATGTTACCAAAAAAAGAAAGAGGTCATTCTTTTTTAAACAGACTAAAAAGGAAAGGAGGTCATTTCTTTTTGAAACGGAGGGAGTATATACTTTCCAATTAATGTATATTATCTCTATTATATTCTCATCCATAAGAAGAAGTTATACGAAAGTGACTTACTGATAAGAATAACTTGATACAGGGTACAAAACAATTTTGATGTGGTGGTGATCGGTTATTAAGATTTAGTGTGGATATTTATGCTGTTTTTGATCATTTTAATGTCTTAGATTTAAAGGTAAAGCAATCTGTAACTTTCTTTTAAGTTATCTTATACAAATTTGCTTTAATCGCATGAGTTTAATTTCTTTTAGGTATATATATTTACAACTTTATGGGTCTGACGTTATATTTTTGTTAGATTGTCAAGGAACTTTAGTTATTATTTTTTTTGCATTACGAAACGTTAATATTTAAATGACCTCTGTGTAGGTTTGTTAGATTCATGAGAATATGATGGCGTTTGAGCATTTATAATGCAAGAGTTTTTGCTGCCAATTGTTTTTTATGTTTGTTTATCTAATGATAATAGTAATTTGTTGTTGATGGCTAGAAGAGAATGGTTGTTTTCTTTAGCTTTTGGTTATGTGAGATCCCCCTTTGTTGTAATTTATAAAATTTTGTGTTTATATGGATAAGTGGGAAGGAGACTTTTTTGTGGCTCTAGCACTGCAAAATAAACAAAGTTTGAATTTCAAATAAAGTAAGAAATTTATACTCTAATATATAGAAAGATCAATTGCAAGTGGACATATGGATACTTTTGGAGGTAAAACTTTAAATTGAGTACCTATCCAAAGGTGGTTGATGACTTGATATAATGTTGCATCTGAGTCTCTTTTTTTAAATTATCGTCGGAATTCCTATATTTGCTTTTGTTTTTTGGATTACGAAATTGAGGAAGAGTAGAAAAGAAATTGAGACTTTATAAACATGGACTTCAAAATTAAAAGTGGTCGAAATCACTTATCTTTGTTCAAGTATGTGTATTATGTATTTATGTTGAGTATGATCTAGCGAAGGATGCTTGCGGATAGGACTTACGACGCTGAATTATATTGCTAATTATGGAAGTTGTGTCTCAGAATCACTTTGAGTTTTGACTTTTCCAAAAGGTTGTGACTTTTCCGATGAGCAATGACTTTTTTTAAAGGTTGTAACTTTTCTGATAAGGCACAATTAGCACCTATTCATACTACTATTTGTTAGCTATAAATAAAGGGTTTCCTCTCACTTTTAAACTACGATTTTTTAAAAAAGTTTTCTACTCTTCTTCTTCTTAAAAAATCTCAAGGGTTATTTGAAACAGTTGATTAAGTTAAAAATTCAACAAAATTTGAGATACCACATAAGAAAGAGTCCGTGAACAAATTGTTGTAAATCATTCATCAATTCACACTCTTATTTTTTCTTACGATTTTCATGAATTAATAGTGATGAAAAGTTGTGGGAAAGACAATAATAATAAACAAATGTGAAAAAAGTCACATTTTTCATTTTTTATTCTTTCACACTCAAACAATGGAGTTTTTTTTCTAATTTTACTAAAACAACGGGCATCAACATAGCCCATTGAATTATTAGTTTTGATGTTAATATGATAATATAATCATGATAATAATTATATTATTTTTTAATTCATACGTAAGTATAAATGAACGGAGAAAGTAACGTGCTGGTGGGAAGATATTTAAATCAAATGGAACACTATAGTGAATGTAGCATGAACTGTCACGCCCCATGCCTACACCCTGGACGTGGCCGGCACTCGAAGACCATTGCTGGCCCCCAAGAGAACCCTTGGCCTGGCTTTCTTAACTCAGCGGAAACCTAACTCAACAGCATAACTCAATGCAATGAAAGGTTATAAAACAACCCAACTGATAATATCTAGTCAAAAAGGCAACTCGAGTCTCAAAATAGAATATTTACATATATACATAGATGAGAGACTCAATACTAACTGACTGACTGTCTATGAAGCCTCTATAATACTGAGATGGATGTTGGGACAGACCCCGCAACATCCTAATAAAACAAAACAAAGAGAACAAAATAACCGAGTCCTCCGAAAAGCAAGGAGGCTCCCCACTGACTCTGGAGTGCACAACTGGATCAACGGCGTGCTGGATGCTGATCCTGGGTACCTGCGTCTGCATCATAACAAGATGCAGGCCAACTGGCATCAGTACATAGAATGTACAAGTATGCGAGCTGGAAAGCTAAGCAACATAGGCTAGAAAGAAATCTGGAAGAAACTGAATAACTTACCTGGCTCAACTCAACTCAACCTGACTGACTCATTTCAATATAAGGCAATTTAAAACAAGTGCAATATAAAGAAAAGTTGTTTAAAACATGCTATAAACTCTGTGTGTATACAAAGATACAATAAGCCTGAAATGTATGTAGAAATACAAATGAACTGATGTATATAAAAGTACAATAATTGATGTGGGAGTTTCTCTAACTGACAACCATCACACAAGAGCTATAGTGATGATACAGCGATCGACCTCACGCTGCCAGAGCATCATATACCCGGCCAAAGGTATAGGACCTGAACTGCCTAATGGATCCACTAGTCTAATTTGAAAACGATTCATCTAAAAAGTATGAACCTCTTCACCCATGATGGCTACATGGTTTTATGGGGGCTGTGGGTTCTTTGAACGCTCCCCCAATTTGGTGCTCAATACTTCTCCCAAAAATGCACTGGCTCTTATATTTTTAAAACATATTTCTTCCTGCTGATTTGAGATAATTACTCAAAAACTTAGCTCAAAGGCTATCTTGGAAATCTCAGTTTCCTCTCTTGCTTCATTTAGAAAGCAATTACTCTTTTTCTGGAAAACTAGCCCAAAGACTCTTTGGAAATCTCAGTTTTCGATCTTGTTTAAATGTGAAAACATTCCTTTAAAACTTCTTTGGGAATACATAGTTCCCTAATAACTTTTGAGAAAATGAACTCACTTTATACTCTTGGCTCAACTTGAAACTCTATACTCTTTACTTAACTTGAAACTTGAGCCTTAAATGAAGTTAAAACATTTAATAAAGACTCTTGAACAACTTTAAAGACTTGTTTCTACCTTCTAGACTTGACTCTAACTTCATTTGACTTTGATCCGAACTTGCCTTGAATTGGATTATGAATTCAAGGTATATGATCACATGTTTATGGATGAGTTCTTGACATTTAGACGTACCTTGGAGTGTTGGAAACAACTAGGAAACATACGTACAATACCAAGGACCATGCATGTAAAAGTGGGGAAACAATGAGAAAACTTGGCGTCCTTGGTGCTCTGAGAGGCGCGGGGCGCCAGACCTCGAAGTTTAGAAGGCCTGATGGGGTGCACTGGAAGGCGCGGCACCCCAAGGATGAAAGTTCAAAACACACTTTGTGGCGCGCTGGCTGGCGCGACGCGCCACCCCTTTTCCCCGAAAACTCGACTTTTGTCCTTAGTTTCTCCAACTCTAAACCTTCCCAACTTCAAAGTTTCCAGCCCCAAACACTTAGAATCATAAAGACCCTTAATATACAACATATTCAATCGGAAATAAACCAGAAACATGTCCCAAATCAACAAGAACTTCAACACAATCACAAGACTTCAACAACCACAACAACAAGGCTTCAACAACCAAAACAACAACCAAATCTTTTCTCAGAAATAAAATGAGTTTGCCGTGTGGGGGAATGAACCAACTGAACACTATGAACTCACATACCTGATTAGGGATCACCCCCGATGAAAACCACGACGATCTCCTTGCTAATTGCTCTTCTCTTTCTCCTCTTCTTCTCCTCTTCACTCACAAACCCTCACTCTCACTCTTTTAAAAAGGGAAAAACTGATCTAAAATCAGCCTAAGACATTAATATAACCAAAAGAATTGGTTAGGGAAAAGACCAAAATACCCTTACAATTTCCGGACGGACTTCCCTTCCAACTGCCCAACTTCCAAAGGGGATAACTCTCTCATACGAACTCGGAATCGAGCAAACTCGGCGGTGTTGGAAAGATCATTCCACGAACTTCGCAAAAATAACTGGAACTAGACCTAAATCATCCTGAGCTAGGAGTTATGACTGTTCAAAGTTGGCCAAAAACTCATTTGTTTTCCACACTTGACCAAATTTCCAGACTTTTAAATTCCTTCCAAAAATGACTATTTCCAATTCTAAGCCTCTTCATAGTTATTTCAAATTGCCAGATGTTACATGAACATATATTTTCGTCTTCCTTCTTCATTGGCTATATATTGTTCCATATGTTTTTTCTTTTTTACATTTTTATTGAGTATGCAATTTTTTAAATATGAATTTCCTGTTATTTTGTGCTCATTTTAATTTTAGAAAATGTTATGTCACAAGATATACTCCTTGATAGCTATATAAAAATAGATAAGAAAATAGTGATTGGTCATAAAATATTCTTTAATCAAATTAAGGATTCTATAAATAACACTTTAAATTTTATTCATCAATTAATTTTTATTATTGAAAAAGGTAAATATTTTATATCACGATAAAACATCTATAATATATACTAGATACTTTCATTAGACAACAACTATATGATATGTATACGGCAGAAAAATGAAAAGACTACAATTCTACAAAGATAAGGTAGAAACTTAATGAAATGAAATATTTTTCACCAAAGGTGATGTTCATATATTAAAATTAAATTATGCTACTAAAATGTATATATATAACAAAGTGTTGGTCAAGCTAAATATTTGGCATACACTCAAGCCTCTATTTCACCATCATTCGTTATAACAACAAAGTACCCTTTATTTTGTAGTAAAATTACCTCTCTATGATAGTCTTTCTCAAATATTAATTGAGTAATAGTATTTTGTAAAAAATAGATTACGTATAAAGATAAAATATTGAAATATTTATGGTAATCCTTATTAGTGTCATGCACATACTGAATTTCAAGTATGAATTTTTAAGAGAATAATTATACTTAAATGGTGTCCATCATTTATGTTCATAACCTCAAGAAGAAAGTCTATTGATATTTTTTTTTTTAAAAAAATTGTTGGTTAGATTTGTTTACAAAATTGAGTGAAGTAAAAATAATACTACTAAAGAAATGTAACTTTCTCACTATATTTAAATTCTAAATGTATTTGGAAATCTTTCAATGATATCTGGTCAATATGATCTCAAAATACAAGTAACTCTATGACAATATGTATTAATCATTTGTAAACATTGGTCCCATGTTCTTTCCATTATAATTATTTACTAAAAACATTAATTTAGTAATATTAATATTATTTTACAACATCGTATACTATATATGTGATACACACGTGCAACACATGTGCCGTGAAACTAGTACTACCCTAAAAGCATGAACTCCTAACTTGAATGTTAAATTACTATAATACCCCTAATTAAAAATACTTAATTTATTTTATTTATTAATTTAATTATTTGTATTATATTAAAAGTACATACCCTTTCATATTAAAGAGTTGTGATTTTTTCAAAGAGTTGTGACTTTTTCAAAGGGTTGTGACTTTTGACGGGTTTTGACAATTTTGATGAGTTGTGACTTTTCTGAAGGGTTGTGATTTTTTCAAAGGGCTGTGACTTTTCCAAAGGGTTGTGCCTTTTCCGATGAGTTGTGACTTTTGCAAAAGGTTGTGACTTTTTCTAAAGGTTGTAACTTTTCTGATAAGATAGAATTAACACCTATTCATACTACTATTTGTTAACTATAAATAGAGGGTCTTCCTCTCACTTTTAAGCTATGATTTTTTTAAAGTTTTCTACTCGGCTTCTTCTTAAAAAAACTCAGGGTTATTTGCAACAGTTGAATAAGTTCAAAGTTCAACAAAATTTGAGGTACCACATAAGAAAGAGTTATTGAACAAATTGTAGCAAATCATTCATAAATTCACACTCGTATTTTTTCATACGATTTTCACAAGTTAACAGTGACGAAAGGTTGTGGAAAAAACAATAATAATAAACAAATATGAAAAAAGTCACATGATTTGGGTAAGATATTTATTCTTTATTTTTATTTTTAATTATTTTTTTACCCTCAAATGAAGGAGATTCTTTCTAATTTTACTAAAACAATGGGCATCAATGTAGTCTATTGAATCATTAGTTTTGATGTTAATTCCACTATTTCAAAAATAGATTTTCACTTTTACTTATAATATGATAATATAGTCATGATAATAATTATTTTTTAATAGATATGTAAGTAAAAATAAACGGAGAAAGTAAAGTGGTGGTGGCAAGAGATTTTAATTAAATGAAACATTATAGTGACTATAGCATGATCATGTATTTTCGTCTTCCTTCTTCATTGTTTATGTATCGTTGCATATATTTTTTATTTTTAATATTTATATTGAGTACGAAATTTTTAAAGTATGAATTTCCTGTTATTTTGTGTTCAATTTAATTTGAGAAAATAGTATGTCGCGAGATACACTCGTTGCTAGCTATATAAAAATAGATAAGACAGTAGTGATTGATCATAAAATAATCTTAAATCAAATTAAAGATTCTATAAACAATACTTTAAATTTTATTCATCTATTAATTTTTGTTATGTAAAAAGTTTAATATTTTATATCATGATACAACTTCTATAACATACTAGATACTTTCTCGACAGAACAAGTAAAAGATAGATTGCGTATAAAGATAAAATATTGAAATATTTATGGTAATCCTTAGTGTCATGCACATACTAAATTTCAAATATGTATATTTAAGAGAAAAATTATACTTAAATGGTGTCCATAATTTATGTTCATAACCTCAAGAGGACAGACTATTGGTGACATTTTTTGTATTGATATTTTTTTTAAAAATTTTGTTGGTTAGATTTGCTTACAGAATTTAGTGAAGTAAAAAATAATACTACTAAAGAAATGTCACTTTCTCCCCATATTTAAACTTTGAATGTATTTTGAAATGTTTCAATGATATCTGGTCATTTTGATCTCAATATAGCATGATCATTTATTTTGATCTTCCTTCTTCATTGGCTATGTATCGTTCCATATATTTTTTCTTTTTAGTATTTATATTGAGTATGGAATATTTTAATTATGAATTTCTTGTTATATTGTGTTCATTTTAATTTGAGAAAATGGTATGTCACAAGATACACTCCTTGCTAGCTATATAAAAATAGATAAGTAAATAGTGATTGATCATAAAATAAACTTAAACCAAATTAAAGATTCTATAAACAATACTTTAAATTTTATTCATCTATTAATTTTTATTATTTAAAAAGTTTAATATTTTATATCACAATACATCTTCTATAAGATACTAGATATTTTCATTAGACAACAAGTAAAAGATAGATTGCGTATAAAGATAAAATATTGAAATATTTATAGTAATCCTTAGTGTCATGCACAAACTAAATTTCAAATATGAATATTTAAGAGAAAAAAATTATACTTAAATGGTGTCCATAATTTAGGTCCATAACCTCAAGAGGAAAGACTATTGGTGACATTTTTTGTATTGATATTTTTTTAAAATTTTGTTGGTTAGATTTGCTTACAAAATTTAGTGAAGTAAAAAATAATACTACTAAAGATATGTCACTTTCTCCCCATATTTAATCTTTGAATGTATTTTGAAATGTTTCAATGATAGCTGGTCATTTTGATCTCAAAATACAAGTAACTCTATGACAATTTGTATTTATCATTTAAAAGCACTTGTCCTATGTTCTTCAAACTATAATTATTTACTAAAAAATTTTAATCTAGTAATATTAATTCTATTTTACAACATCGTATACTATATATACAATACACATGTTCAACGCACGTGCCGTGAAACTAGTATATATATATATATATATATATATATATATATAT
>JAJOOR010006114.1:0-42230 GCA_036250505.1 Solanum acaule | reverse complement strand
TCCAAACTGATTTTCAACCTCATGGAGATAAGTTTTGAAATTTTCAAAAGCATCACTTTTATTTTTCATCAAGTAAACATATGTAAACTTAGAAAAATCATCAATGAAAGTGATAAAATATTTATTACCTCCACGAGTTAAAATTTCACCAAGTTCACAAATATAAGTATGAACTAATTCTAACAAATCAGTTTTTCTTTCAACTTGAAAATGAGGCCTTTTAGTGATTTTGGCTTTACTACAAGCCTCACACTTTTCAAAAAAAAATTTAACCATTGGGATTAATCCTAAACTACTCATGATTCCAACATAACGGTCACTAATATGACACAAACGAGCATGCCAAAAATTCGTAGAAGAAAGCATGTAAACAGAAGTAGAAGCTTTATTTTTTTCAACAATCAGTTTGACCATCCCATCACATGCATATCCCTTTCCCGCAAAACTACACTTCTTCACTATTACATTTTGATCAGATTCAATAATCTGTTTAAAGCCTGCTTTATTAAGAAGAAAACTAGACATCAAATTTTTCCTCATAGAAGGAGTATAAAGTACATCTTTCAAAGTTAATATCCTTCCAGAAGTAAAACACAATTCGACATCTCCCGTTCCAAGCACTTGAGTTGTGTGAGAATCACCAAGCATGATGGTTTTGGGCTCCTCAAAATGAGTATATTTTTTAAACCAGTCTTTGTCATAACAGACATCACGGTTTGCACCAGTGAGTAATTAGTCACAAATGACTACCAACGGCAGCAATTATATATGCCCACTAACTGCTGAAACATTCAGCATTCTTGTAACTCCAAATATAGTAAATTAATATATTAAAATATTAATATTAAAATGCTAACAAACCAACAAGCAGAAATGGTATATACATATCGTACCGGCTCCGCACAAAAATTATTGTAGGGTTGCGTATCAATCGATCGCTTATCGACTTAGCCATTAAAATTTAAAAAACATTAAAAATCTCTTGAAAATAATGTGACAAATCAAATGAACCATGCAGAATTCACAAGTTACATCTTGCTCAAAATCAAATATTTTTATATCGTAAAATAACCAAAAATAAAACTAGGAAACCAAATTCTATGTCAAGGAGTTTATATACAAAATAGTATAAATATATAATTATTTAATTTCCAATCGGGCTATCGATTAACCCGTTAAGAAATAACATGAAACCGTTAAGAATCAATAACCAAAAAAAATCAAAACGGTAAAAAATATAAATCAAAACGATTATCAAAACAGTTAAATCAATAATCCATTACTGATATACCAATAACTTTTTTTTATTTGAGTTATCGAGAACTAAATCATTGTACATAAACATTGATGGTAATCAGTATATTGACGCATTTCAACAAATACTAAACATGCATAAAACATAAATAATCATATTGCAACTATATGGATCAGAATATCTGGCTTGGATTTTCCCATAAGAGGAGAAAATACATTAAAAAGCGCTCAGTTATTTCAGCTTCGATCATCTGGGGAAATATTCATCACATCCATAAGCTAAATCATTCAAAAAATTCATAATAAAACTCTGAAATGACAAACTATTTTAAACAATCAATTTCAAAAAATATTTCTTCCTTAAAATTTAAGCACATCACTATATAATAGGAGGAGCAGAGTTGTATTTATTTTTAATCTTGAACAAAAAATGACAAGATCGATCCTATAACAAATTAAATCACATGACAGTATATAACTTGAATCCTTCCTTAAATTACAGGAAATAATAATGCACTAAATTAATCAATTATATTATATCCATGTATTAATAATCTGATAATAAAAGCAATTATCGAAATTGTGCTTAAGCTTACTAGACCAGCTTCAAAGATATAAATACATCTCAGCAAATCTGTAGAGCATAAACGAATTCAATTTACGAGCAGAGTAACACCTCCCTTCCCATCAATTATAGAAAAGGGGGCTGCCTGAATTTCTACTCAAAAAATTACAAAACGCAAAACAACAAAGAAAAAAACAGATCTAGTTTGAAGATAATATGTTCTGTGATTTGAAATTTAGATTAAAATAAATAGAGATGCAGTTTGTGAAGGGCTCAGAAGGTTGCTTAATGTGCTCAAGGAAGAACTTTTTGAAGGCTCTTCTCATACAAGAGGTGTCAGAAATAAAGAAGCACCATCATCTTTGCACCTAACAATTAATGCACAACCAACAAACAAAAAGCTAAAAATAACACTTATACTGTCTCAAATATAACAAATTGAAAATATAAAGCTCCTATTCCAAAATCTAGAGAAAATTTGGATTTGAATGGGGAAGGAGACAACAGTGGTGGCTAAATAGCTGAGGCATAATCCTGCCGCAAATTAGGGATTGGTGTTTTCTTTGTTCACTGTAAATGCTGTACTTATAGATTTTGAATGGGCTTGAGGCTTCGAATGTGAGCCCAAAACGGGTAAAACTTACCGCAGTGTATATACCAATTCAATACATATATGTAGGGGTGTTCACGATTTGGATAAAAATCTATTCAAATCGAAAAATCGGACCAAATCGATAAAATAAAACCAATTTTATTTGGGTTCGATTTGGTTTGGTTTTAGATTTTTGAAAATCGATAGTATTTGGTTTGGTTATGGTTTTATTCGAAAAAATAACCAAATCGAACCGATGAATTATATACATATATTTTATTAATATACCTACTTAATATATTATTTTTATAAACAACTTTAAAGATCTTACATATATTTTCATTAAAAAAATTTTATAATTTACTTATTGAAAGCAAAAATGCCCCAGATGAAAACATTTATCTTATTGATTTCATGTATATGAGTGTCTATGACAATTCTTTGTGGGACTAAAAATTTTATTGTCTCTTCCTTCTAGGCAAATATAATGAATTTTAAAGTTTTATTGATAGTAAATTTAGTGATCGAAAGTTCAATAATTTAAGTTATTTTAACTATTTTTCGTTTTGAATATATTGTTGTCACTTTTTTCACATTTTGATTGAATTGTTTCTTTTATTTTTGTGTATGGTTAATAACCGAACCAAACCAAATCGAAACTGATAACCATCAAATCGATAAATGTATATTATATTTGGTTTGGTTTGATTTTGATAATTTTAAAACCGATTAAGTTGGTTTGGTTTTGGTTTTGACCTATAACCGATCCAAACCGACCTGTGAACACCCCTACATATATGTCATGTGTTTAAATTTATAGTTCATTTTACTTAACCTAAAGTAATTAACATGTATTTTACTTCATTAAATCACATAATAATGAAAATTGCATTAGTTTGGTGTATACACCCGGTGCAGATAAGTTTTTTCCGCCCAAAACCATTCGAATGAAGCCGTATGTATATAGGTCAAGATTCCACGATAAATGCATTTTAATATCGTTAGGGTTGTTTGGTAAAGTATATTAGAAAAAATAGAGAAAGTAATGAAAATATCTTCTGAATTTGGCGTAATTGTTAGTTTCATTTTCAAACTATTGATAGTTTTAAATATCTTTTTACTTGACTAATTGAACTTAAATATATTTCAAATCTGTTATATGACAAAATAGTGATCTCAAACTCTTATAGGAGCGTGAGACATTTAATAAAAAAAATTGAGACAACGGTTAAAAACATCTATAAACTTGACTAGAATTCAGGAGTGTAATTCATCTATGTGGCAAGTTTAGGGATGTATTTATGTTGAGTTAGACCTCAATTGTTTGCACTTAATAAAGATCTGAATCATAATCATTCAAATTAAATTAAATTAGAAAAATTATTAATTTAGGAGATAAGTAGTGGACTGATTAATAATATATTTTTAGATGTTTTGGATTTAATCACTCATTCAGCACTGCACTTTTCATTTTTGTTATGGTTGTTGTTTTAATACAATTATAAATTATAATAAAACTAGATTATATCTCAAATATTTTTCTAAGGAACCTCATTAATAAAAATTATAAATTAATGTAAAATTAAAAATAATATAATAAATATATTGCATTAAGAAATAATTACGAATATTAAAGACTTAATTAATGATTATAAATAATTTTATAATATATTAATTATAAATGCTATGTAATATAGCATTATTTAAATTATCAAAAAATGAAATAGAGGGCATGAATAATAGTTTTCCAACCCCTCTCTATATTTGGAGAGTAAAAATAGAGAATGCCCTCTCCAAGCAGTCTCTAATTCACCCTTTACTCTCCAGTAGAGGTGTTCACGGTTTGGTTTGGGTCGGTTATTGGTCAAAATCAAAATCAAACCAACTTAATTGGTTTTAAAATTATCAAAACCAAACCAAACCTAATATAATATACATTTATTGATTTGATTGTTATCGATTTTCGGTTCGGGTTGATTCGGTTATTCGGTTATTAACCATATACATAAAATTAAACAAAATAATTCATTCAAACACATGAAAAAAAAAAGTGACAATAATTCATTCAAAACGAAAAATAGTTAGATGACTGACATTACGAAACTTTGGATCGTTGAATATACTATGAATAAAAACTTCAAAATTCACTATTTTTGGCCTAGAAGGAAGAGACATTGACATTTTCAGTCGCACAAAGAATTGTCATAGACATTCATATACATGAAACCAATAAGATAAATGTTCTCACACCTTGTGCATTTTTACTTTCACAAGTAAATTATAAATAATTTTTGATGAATATATATATAAGATCTTTAAAATTATTTATAAAAATAATATATTAGTATGTATAATAATAAAATTTATGTATATTATTTATCAGTTTGGTTCGGTTATTTCTTCGATTTTTTCGAACAAAATCATAACCAAACCAAATACTATTAGTTTTTTAAAAATCTAAAATCAAACCCTAAATAAAATCGATTTATTTAATCGGTTTGGTTTGATTTTTCGATTTGGATCGGTTTTTATCCAAACCGTGAACACCCCTACTCTCCAGCCATAAAGAATTGAATAGTAATTCTCCAAATTTGGAGAACTACTATTCATACAATCTATTTCACTTTTTGAATATTATATTATTATTATTATTATTTTGTGTAATTAACATATTATTTGTTATATAAGACTATTGATTAAATCTCTAATATTAATTATTCTTTTTACATGTAATATAACATTTTAAAAATATATTATTTAATAAATACTATTTTTTCTGAATTAATAATATTTTATTTTATTTTAATTTTTGTAACTTTAAGTGATATAATTTGATATGACTATTAATTTTCACTATGAAGAATGCACATAATTTAAACGATAAGATGAAAATTTTAATTTAAAAATACAATACATAACATAATAATTTGGGCAAATTACAGAAATCACATACTTTTAAGGCAAAACTACAATATATCCCTTAAAAGTTTATAATTACAGAAATCCCTCAAAACAGATACAATAATATAAGCGTTGATACATTAATCTGATACGTGAGATACATTAATCGTTAAGTAAGATACATTACATTTTATACATGATACATTAATATGATGTACATTTTATACATGATACACTATCTGATGCGCGAGATATACTAATTTGATGCGCGAGATACACTAATCTGATGTACATTTTATACATGATACACTATCTGATGCGCAAGATACACTAATCTGATGCGAAAGATACACTAATTTGATGCGCGAAAATAATGGATTTTGGAGATTTGTAAAACTTATAGAGGATAATGGTAATAAGTAAACTAAAGTGTGGATTTCTGCAATTTTTCCTAATTTAAATACAAGATAAAAATACACTACATAACATAATAATTTTAAAAATCACAACAATAATTTAGTAATTCATAGATCATTTCCTGGTTTAATAATATTCAGAAAAAAAAATCAATGTATGATCCAAAGAATTGTTGTAGTTGTAATTGCGATTATGCTTGTTGAATAATTTTTAGCTAGACATAAAAATATTAAGGACAAAAATGTTCATTTTGAACTCCGTAATTGTAATGACCATCCAAATAATTTTCTTCGTTTTCCAATCTTTTCAGTGTTTAAAGCTTTTCTACAGCGACCACAAGTTATTTATGACTTACTGGGACTAGTAGTTTGGTCATCGGGTCATTTGTTTGGATTTAGTGCAAGTTTCATATTTTGGCGCATTTGAAACTTGAATGGTTCTCCAAAAGAATCATTTTAGGCTAGGGCATGGTTGGTTTGGGTTAGAGACTTCTGGTATAAGTTTGTGTCGTTAGGCATTTTAATTTTGAAACTTAAGTCAAATGTTGACTTTGATCAACATTCTTGGTAAATGTGCTCGAAAGAGAATTTTGTTAGCGCAATTAGTTCTGAAATGTCAAGTTTGATCTAGAACAACCTTTCATGCAATTCCCTAGACTTCTAGTCTCATTTTGAGTCTTCTTGTGGTTTTTAGCTTAAATGGTACTTGGGTATGAGATCCACTTTTTCTCGAAACGACCTCAAATGGAAGTTTTGATAATTCTATTGAGTCTGGAATGCCGAATTCAATGGAATACAATATTTTATTTGCACAGATAGGGTTCCGAATGAATCCCAGGCACCCCATCAAAGAATTCAAAGTTGGAGCAAATCAACTAAACTTTTTTTTTTAAATGACAGGGAAGGCCTAGATGGGGTGGTGGGGTAGTGAGAATGACATAAAATAATTTTTTTTAAAATTTGAAATAGTTTCCAAAAATAATTCTTTTTTTAAATTAAAACGAAAATTAATGGAGGTGGCGGGGAGGGGGTGGACTTATTGGGGGTGGTGTAAAAATAAAAAAGAAAAAAATTTGAAATATTTTTAAAAAACAATTTTTTTGAGGGCGGGAATAAGGTGGTAAGAGTTGGATGAGATAAAAAAAATCTTAACATTTAAAACACTTCTCAAAAATAATTTTTAATCTCTTTTTTGAGGAGGGCTACTTTGGTGATTAGGATAAAAATATATTTAAATTTTTTTTTTAAAAAAACATTTAAAAGATTTAATTCTTTTTTTGAATGGAGATAGTTGGGTACTGATTCTAAGTAGGGTAAAAAAATTTGAAGGATATAATTTTTAAAAATATTCTTTAATTTTAAAAAGAAAATAAATTAATTTAGAAAATATTTTTCAAACATTTAAGTCATCCAACCCATACCAAACACACCCATCGTGTCGGCTCATACAGAACGATCATTGTATATAAAAATTAATGGTAATCAGTATATCGACACATTTCAACAAACACTAAACATGCATAAAACATAGATAATCATATTACAAGTATATGGATCAGAATATCTGGCTTGGATTTTCCCATAAGATGAGAAAATACATTAAAAAGCGCTCAGTTATTTCAGCTTCGATCATCTGGGGAAATATTCATCACATCCATAAGCTAAATCATTCAAAAAATTCATAATAAAACTCTGAAATGACAAATTATTTTAAACACCAAATTTCAAAAATTCTTTCTTCCTTAAAATTGTATTTATTTTTAATCTTGAAAAAATGATAAGCAAGATCTTATAACAAATCAAATCACATGACAGTATGTAACTTGAATCCTTTCTTAAATTACAGGAAATAATAATGCACTAAACTAACCAATTATATTATATCCATGTATTAATAATCTGATAATAAAAGCAATTATCGAAATTGTGCTTAAGCTTACTAGACCAGCTTCAAAGATATAAATATATCTCAGCAAATCTGAAGAGCATAAACGAATTCAATTTACGAGCAGAGTAACACCTCCCTTCCCATCAATTATAGAAAAGGGGGCTACCTGAATTTCTACTCAAAAATTCACAAAACGCAAATTAACAAAGAAAAAAACAGATCTGGTTTGAAATTTATATGTTCTGTGATTTGAAATTGACAAAAAAATAAATAGAGATGTAGTTTGTGAAGGGCTCAGAGGTTTGCTTAATGTGCTCAAGGAAGAACTTTTTGAAGTTTCTTCTCATACAAGAGGTGTCAGAAATAAAAAAAAGCACCATCATCTTTGCCCCTAACAATTAATCTACAACCAACAAACAAAAAGCTAAAAAACAGAATGGGGAAGGAGAAAACAGAATGGCTAAATGGTTGAGGCATAATCCTGCCACAAATTAGGGTTTGGTGTTCTCTTTGTTCATTGCAAATGCTGTTCTTATAGATTTTGAATGGGCTTCAAATGTGAGCCCAAAACCATTCGAATGAAGCCCGTGTGTATATAAGTCAAGATTCCACGCGAAATGTCTTTTAGGGTCTGTTTGGAACTATTTTGATAATTGAATTTGGTGTAATTTAGTATAATTATATTGTCTGTCATGTTTGATTGGTCATGTAATTACCTGGTCAGCAGATAATTGTGTGTAATTACACTCTCCAATTAACAGAGGGACTGTGAATTGTTGATAATTACATAGTGTAATTACAAACTAATTACTTTTTTTTAAATTTATCTTTTTTATTTTTTTCGTTTTAATGTATTTTTTATTTTAAATTATTTTTTATTTTATTATTCTAATATTCTCTAGATATATTTTTTCATTATTTATATTTCATTTCCTTCTTATTCTCAACCTTTACTTTATGTGATTCCATACAATTTTTCGTATCATCCAAAAAAAAGTTATTAGTATAATTTTGTTAGTATTATAATTTTTAAATTAAAGCAGAATTCATTGTTGCATAAAGATATGGACTTATGTTTTCCTTTTTCTTTTGAATCATATTTATGTATGTTATGTTAAAATTTGACATAAGAGTTTTATGTTAAATTTTTTTGTTTTGAATTTAGAACTTATGTTATATTTTCACTTCATTTTTTTTAAGAGTATTGACTAGATATTTTACATTGCAAACTATTTTTTTAAGTTAGACTCGATTGATTATCTTTTTGTCAAATGTTTTATAATTTTTTGACATTATATTTATAATATTAATCTTTGTGTCAAACATGCATTTCATAATGTTCATAGAAATTTTGCACTTTTAGTTTTTATGATTAATTTAATTAAAATATACCAAATTGAAAATATAAATCAATTATTTTTATAATATTAGTTAAGAACAATTGTTTATTAATTAATATATTTTTAAAAGACAATATATATCTTAAATATTCAATTTAATATCATTTATAAACCTCCTTATTTGTCTAATATAATTTTTTAATTTTAAATAATTAATTTGTATTCTTGATTCAATATAACCTTATGATTATACTTGTGCAACCAGATAGTAAACTTGTAATTACATTGTTGCAACCAAATAGGTTAGCGTAATTGCTAGGTTGTGTAATTACTAGGCTGATAATTACTACCATAGTAATAACATCAATTTCAACACCTGGTGGCTTTCCAAACAAACTCATATCCTTGGGGTTTGTTTGACAGAGTGTATTTGTTGTGAATTTTTGTTTTCAAATTATTGATTATCTTAAAATATTATTTTACTTGACCAATTAAACTTAAAATACAATCTCAGTCCGTCATATGCCAAATAAGTTGTCTTAAACTCTTGTAGGAGCAAAAGACTCTTCATAAAAAATTGAGAGATGTGTTGAAATACTCATAAACTTGACGAGATTTTAGGAATGTATTTTACATATGTGGCAAGATCATGATGTATTTAATTTAAGTTAGGTCTCATTTGTTTGCACTTAATGGAAATCCGAATCATAATAATTCAAATTAAATTAAATTAGAAAAATTATTAATTCGGGAGATAAGTAGTGGACAAATCAATAATATATTTTTAGATGGAGAAAAGACATAAATTTCCCCCTGAACTTGTTCCGAAAAGACAGTTACATGCTTAAACTATCATGACGATCTATTACATACTCAATCTTGTTTAAAGTGAAATTAATACCCCCCCCCCCCCTTTGTGTGAAAATGTGTTATACATGCATTTTGACACATATATAAGATTTTATTTTTATAAAAACCATTTTTGCTTTATATTTTCTTAGACTTTTGCAAAAAGTAGAAACCTAGGCTTTCTTCCTCCTCCCACCTTACATTGTTGTCTTCTTAAAATTCATTTCTTCTTTCTTCATCATTATTCATAAATTGAAGGGAAAACAAGAGATTTGAAGAGAGAACATGAGACAATAAGACGATTATGAAGTTTAGTGATGTTGGCGGTGGCGATAGGGGGTGGGCAACACCATTGTTGTCGGCGAAATAAATAAAAACTTTCAGATCTATAAAAGTTCTTTTGAAATCTTGATAATTATAGATGAAAATCAAGCATTTCATTAGTATTCTTTGTGTAAAATCAAATATGGTATTGATGGCTTGAGACAAAAATAACATTGTGATGGTTGTGGGTGGTGCTCTGGCAAGAATAAAGTAGAAACCTAGGCTTTCTTCCTCCTCCCACCTTACATTGTTGTCTTCTTAAAATTCATTTCTTCTTTCTTCATCATTATTCATAAATTGAAGGGAAAACAAGAGATTTGAAGAGAGAACATGAGACAATAAGACGATTATGAAGTTTAGTGATGTTGGCAGTGGCGATAGGGGGTGGGCAACACCATTGTTGTCGGCGAAATAAATAAAAACTTTCAGATCTATAAAAGTTCTTTTGAAATCTTGATAATTATAGATGAAAATCAAGCATTTCATTAGTATTCTTTGTGTAAAATCAAATATGGTATTGATGGCTTGAGACAAAAATAACATTGTGATGGTTGTGGGTGGTGCTCTGGCAAGAATAAAGAAGACAAAGATAGAAAATTATTTTCTTCCATGAATTTTTGAAAAATGTAGGCAATGAAACATGAATTTTATGCATAAATGTCATAGGATTTTCAATAGAAACCATTATCTTTCTCATAATTTTTTCCGGTGTTCTTCTCCGGTGAATCCTCCGGCGAGTTCGAATAAAATTCATGAACCTTAAGTTAAAATTATTAACTTTCCGGTGGAAATCAACATCCTCCCCACTATTTTTTACTTCTATTTAGAGTTCCTTTTTAAGATAGAGTGATGGATATTTGAAGAAATCATCAATGGTGACAAAGAATTTGTAAAGAAGAAGAACTTTAAAAAAATTTTAAAATGTAAAAGCTTTAAAGAAATTTGGGTCACCAATAAAAAGATAAAAAAGAAAAAAAAATGACATAATTAATACTCCTATGTTAGAAATTATAATACTTAATTATATAATGACCAATAAAATAATGCCGCATGTTTAAACTTGTCATTTTAACATAAATTTTCTTCTTCTCACGTACCTTAAGGAAGGTGAAGACACTTTCTGTGTCATGTCACCTTATAAGGGGTATTAATATCACTTTGAATAAAATTAGGTGTATAATAGGTCCTTACAATAGTTTAAGCGTGTAACTGACTTTTCGAGACAAATTCATGAGGGAATTTATGTCTTTTCCATTTTAGATGTTTTGGATTTAATTACTCATTAGCACTGCACTTTTCATTTTTATGATGGTTATTTTTAATACAATTATAAATTATAATAAAACTCACTTATATCTCAAATATTTTTCTAAGTAACCTTATTAATAAAAAATATAAATCAATGTAAAATTAACAATCTCTCTCTCTTTTTTATTTTATTTTATATATATATAACTATGAAATACAGAGTTTTGCGTGTATACATTTCTTCTTTTTATTTTGTGAACAGTCATTATCACCACCGCAACAGTTCTCCTTTAGGCTATGAACAATTTTTTCACCTCTATGATCACAGTCTTACGGCTACTTCCTAACTGTTCCTCCTTAGGACTTGAAGATTGCAACCTTCACTTTAAGATTGTTCTTAAAATTTCAGAGAAGAGAAGTATATAAACCAAACTGTTTATTTTATAATACTATTTTCACATACAAATCATACATATTTTCCATATATCTAGACCATATTAAGAAATACTTTTCCCTGGCGGGAGAAGTTCTTACTCACCCTTCAAGGTACCTATCATTTTTCTCTAATGGTTTTTTCAAAGAAAATGTAGTCTGCCTCTTTAGTGTGTATTTCCTTTCCTTTTATAAATCGAAGGAGGGACTAATTACAAATTTTGTTTTTGTAGGGACCTCCCTAAGTTATTACATATTTGTTCTCTAGTCCTTCTTTGACGGTCTTTTGAAATGACCGACAAGATAAGATTCAGTTTGATAAGATGCCATGTGCTTGTCCTTTTCTTCTTTGATGAGATAAGGTGAACTATCCATGTGTCTTTCTTTATCTTCCTTTTACGAGATACGATTCTTGTTTTGTCGCTTTCTTTATGACGTAAGTGCTTATGCCACTGCTTTATCTTTACCTGATGTTTACATTTTATTCAGCTTCATTTACCGAATGCTTATGGTCAAGAAACTTGCAGACAAGTTTTCATGTTTCTTTAGAGGCTTCCATTCTGTGAAGCTCAATGTCAAGGATTTTTTCCTTTAGTGTTTTAGACTTGAATTTTCCCTTTGTCATCAAAACCCAATCGTGATCATGGTCTAAGACTTTGAAATCTTCATTATAAAATCGTTTAAGAATAAAGTATAATGCCTTAATTCCTAACGCTCTTCTGGTTTGTATCCACTTCTTGTTTAGATGTGGGAGTTTTTTTATCAACTCCAGTGGCTTTGACATTAAAGTCTTTTAATTTTTCCACTGTTATGTAATTGATTGTTGGGAAACATACTTGCAAGTCCTTGCTTTCCATTGAAATGCTAAAGAATGGGCAATAAACACCATCTCCTTGTGCATAATTTTTTACTGAGCTTATCATCTATAATGGTAATTTGGACAATTCCTGTAAATCTGGCTTGGCATAAACTTGATCTAAGTAACCAAATTCAAATAATTGAGTCATAAAGCTCGGTGATCCGTTTGAAAATATAGAGATTCGTAGAAACAAGCTGGTTGTTCCTAGAACTCCATATGTTTCTCCATTTTTTTTCTGGGAGATTATAGATATATCTTGTGAATGCAAGATATTCTTCTTCGGATGTTGCTTTCCCACCTGAAAAGATGAAAAAACTTTTGTTCCTGAAGGAACTCTGTTAGTGCTACTTTCAGGTTTTCCAGAGATAATTTTTTCAGTTTTCACTGAAGATTTGCCTTTTTCCTCTTTCGAAGAAGTGGCATCTTTTGATTTTTCATTTGCTCGGTATTTTCCTTCGTCCTTAGACTTAGGATTCGGCATATTCGTGCTTACCGTTGAGATGTTTATGGCACTAGGTGCTAGTGGGACATCTCTTGCCACTTTGTTGGGAGTGATATTCCCTTTTAGATTTGAATTCCTTTTTTGACAAGTATCCAAATGTTCACACAAGAGTAAAAATTCACTCATGTTATCTGCTTGTTCAGCATTGAGTTGGTTGATCTCGTACTGCATCATTCTTGCTTGTTCTGACAAGCTTGCTAATTCATCTCGAATTTTGAATAACTTGTGGCTTTTGTCATCTATGGACTGTTCCACATTTTGCATTTTTTCATAGATCTTGTTAACCAGGATTAGTGTCCGATTGTCTATATTGGATGTTTCTTGATAAGAGATCTGCAAGAAAATTGTCAATTCCTTTAATATATTCTATTTTAAATGAATAGAATGACAACAAAACCTGCCATCGATGTAATCTCCTGTATTGAGGCTCAGAAGGAAGTTTGTTAAACATTAATCCTGATACCTGAGTATTGTCAGTTTTGATGATAAATTGTTTAGGTAAAAGAAAAGTCAGAAAATTTTCTTATTCCCCTAACAATGGCTAATAACTCTTTTTCATTAGTCGAGTACCTGACTTCTGCTTCATTAAACGTTTCGCTAGTATACCTGCAGATTTCGTTTAGGTCTGTTTGTAATAAGGCTCCCAAATGATAATCAGATGCATTTGTTTGTAGAATTAGATTATCCTTTTCATCTGGTAATCTAAGTTTTGGTAATTTTGAACATTTTTTTTTAATTCTTTAACACATTGTGTGTGTTCCTCTGTGTATTCTTGTCTATTTGATTTTCTTATCAATTTTTGCAGTATATTTCTTTTCTTTACTAAGTTGGGAATAAACCCTCCTGCATAATTAAGACATCCTAGAAATCTTTGTATTTCCTGCTTAGTTGTTAATTTATCAGGAAATTCTACAATCTTCTTCGAGATATGAGTTTGGAGATCAATTCCATTTTTTGAAATACTCATTCCTAAGAATTCTATTTTATTTTTATTTATTTTTGCCTTTTTCTGGCTTAGAATAATTCATTTTTTAAACATATTTCTGAAAATTCTTTCAGATGCGTAAGGTGTTCTTGATATGTCTTGGAACATATTAGTATATCTTTTTTTTTTTACCCCTCACTAGGAGCTCCCACCATTTTTGCCCCCTTGGTGACTCGAACTCGCAACCTTCGGGTTGGAAGTGCGGGGTGCTTACCATCCGAGCAATTCCCTCTCGAGACTATTAAAAATTCCTTTTCGGAAAATATCTTATCCATTTTTCTTTGAGAAATTTGTGGGGCATTTTTCAATCCGAACGGCATTACTATCCATTCATAGTGTCCGTTAGGTGTGCTAAATGTTGTTAACATAATGGATTCTTCTGCCAATTTTATCTGCCAAAATTCACTTTTACAGTCGAATTTTGAAAAATAAGTTTTTCCTTTTGCAAGGTTTATGAGATTATATTTATTTGGGATAAAATATCCATCAAATATGCAATTTTTATTTAGCTCTTTGTAGTTTATAACCATTCGAGCTTTCCTTCTTTTTACCTCAGCATGGTTTCTTACCATAAATGCTGGGCTGCTATGAGGACGTTTACTCATCTTAATCAATTTTAGGTTGATTAATTGTTTGAGTTGAATTTTAAACTCATTTTTATCTTCTTCATTATAGAGCATGGGTTTTACTCTAATAATGATGTTGGGGTCTTTAAGTATTAAAGTTGTCTTTTCTTGATTTCGTTCCCATTTTTCTAATGGATTTTCACCATAAGATTTTTGTAGATTTTCTTAGATTTTCCAAGTACTTTCTTTTATAATTTCTTTGAGTTGAATTTTAAACTCATTTTTATCTTCTTCATTATAGAGCATGGGTTTTACTCTAATAATGATGCTAGGATCTTTAAGTATTAAAGTTGCCTTTTCTTGATTTCGTTCCCATTTTTCTAATGGATTTTCATCATAAGATTTTTGTAGATTTTCTTTAATCTGTTCAAGATTAAGACATTTACAAGAGATTTTTCTTAGATTTTCTAAGTACTTTCTCTTATAATTTTCATTATCTTTTTCAAGACTATATGAATTTTGTTTTCTTGGGACTTTGATAAAATGTCCGCAAGGGGTTTTAAGGCTTATCATATATAATGTCTGATGATAATCCTGAACTGTTGTAGGAAATCATTACCTAATAATAAATCTGTTTCTAATTTATCATAGGCAAATATTTTATTTATAGAAACAATTTTTTATCCTAAACTTATTTCTACCTTTTCCTTCGACTGTGATAGTTGTTCCTTATTTCCTGTAATACCAATCATTGATATGTTATTTTTATTGATATCTCAGTTTTTTTATCAAAAATGATTTTGCTAAACTAGCTTCCGATCCATTGTCAATTTGACAACAAGTTGTTAGTTTAGTATCATAGAAGGTTATTTCTATGAAAATGGATACCTTAAAATATGTTTCTTTAGGCATTTTTGGTATGAAACAAGTTTCATTTTTGTAATTTATTTCTATCCCATTTTTTCCTATACTATAGTCTTCTAGACTATTAAGGAACAGGTTTCCTAAGATTAAATTATGATCACTTTCGTGATTTGTAATATAATAGGGGACTGTTATTCTTATTATGTCTAGTTGTATTGGCAAATCTATAATATTACAACTAAAGTTATTTCCTTCAAAAATTTTATAGGTATAAGGAGTACCTTTGTATATTGGTAATCCATCCAATAAAATACCTTTGACATGGTTGGCTGTTGCTCCTGTTTGGACCAAGATTTCTTGTATTTTCCATTCTATTCCATTAAAAATTCTTCCTATGATTTTAGTAAGGTTAGAAATTTCAAGAATCTTTTTAGAATATCTAGTGGAAATGGTTTTCTTAATGGAGTTTCTTTCATATTCTAAAGAAAGTCTAGGATTGCTATATGAGCTTCCTAATTCTTGTGTTTTTCCAAAACGAATTTTTATTGATATCCAGTTTTTTATCAAAAATGATTTTGCTAAACTAGCTTCCGATCCATTGTCAATTTGACAACAAGTTGTTAGTTTAGTATCATAGAAGGTTATTTCTATGAAAACGGATACCTTAAAAGATGTTTCTTTAGGCATTTTTTGGTATGAAACAAGTTTCATTTTTGTAATTTATTTCTATCCCATATTTTTTTCTATACTATAGTCTTCTAGACTATTAAGGAATAGGTTTCCTAAGATTAAATTATGATCACTTTCGTGATTTGTAATATAATAGGGGACTGATATTCTTATTATGTCTAGTTGTATTGGCAAATCTATCATATTTATACAACTAAAGTTATTTCCTTCAAAAAATTTATAGGTATAAGGAGTACCTTGGTATATTGGTAATCCATCCAATAAAATACCTTTGACATGGTTGGCTGTTGCTCCTGTTTGGACCAAGATCTCTTGTATTTTTCATTCTATTCCATTAAAAATTCTTTTTATGATTTTAGTAAGGTTAGAAATTTCAAGAATCTTTTTAGAATATCTAGTGGAAATGATTCTCTTAATGGAGTTTCTTCCATATTCTAAAGAAAGTCTAGGATTGCTATATGAGCTTCCTATTTCTTGTGTTTTTCCAAAACGAATTTCATATTCTGTTGAATTTCTACTTCAACAATCCTTGCTATTCCTACACATTCTTGATCAATTTCAATCATTTCTTTATTTTTATGTACTCTCCCATAATTGGAGTTTGTTACTGTATATAGAGCCTGATAATAAATGCTCATAATGTGATTATCTGGTTTGAACAAATAATTTCTTTTGACCTGAAAATGTAAACTCAATGCATCATTAAAGTCTGCATCTTTGAGTGAAATACAGTACCTTGAATAATATGTAAATAGGAGTTTGGTATAAGCTAGGTTACCTTCAACTATACCAAGATTTTCTTCTCTGGCGTTTATAAATCTTTCGTCTGAAAGATTAATGACAATAGGGCAATTGATCCCTTCTTTAAAGGTCGATTTGACTAGGATTTGAATTCCTCCTAAATGGACATAATTCATTTTTTTCCTTTTCTTTTCAGGAATTTTCCTAAGGATCTGTTCAATCACTGGTTTAGTTAACAGGTTTAATTTATGTCTTCCTGTTGTTTGGGTAATTTCTATTACTTTTTCTACTTCCTGATATTCATGATAGGAAATTTTATTTCCTGCAAACATTATTTGCATTCTGCTAAATATATTATTCTCAGTTTTGTGATTTAATTGTAACCCTTGAATTTTCTTAAATATCTCTCCATCAAATGTTGCCTTTAGGGCGTAACCCTTTTGATCTTCTTTAGCTTCCAGGATTTGAACTGAATCGTCTTCTTCCTTTTGTATTTCCTTATTCATTTATTCAGATTCTTCTGAGATGGTTGAATATTATTCATATAATTCTTCATAAAAGTCATCACTTTTTATTGATTTTACTGATTCTAAATCAGAATCAATTTCTATTCTATCAATTTTTGATATTCTTACCCTTTTCTTGTTACATTCGTAACTTTTATGACCTTCTTCTCCGCAGTTATAACATTTGCACTTTTCTGCTGGCTTTGTTGTTTTAAAGTTATTTTTCTTTCTATAGAACCGTTTTTTAGGTGTATAGTTTTGTTTTGATATATTTTTTTGCTTGATTAAGTCTTTCTTGAGCTTCTTTGTTTTTTTATATGATTGATTATTACATCCCCATTGGGTTGCTGCATTTGTATCCAAACAATAAAATTGTGTATTGATTCTTTTGGCTTTTCTTTGTATATTGTGTGCCATACAAAGTTGTCCAAGCCTATTATGTAGAAAAGATATTCTTTGTCCAAGAGTATCTCCTTCTATGTTTTCTTTTGCATATTCTTCTCTAAAATATTTGGCCCAAAAGCATGGTAATTTTTTATAGTATTTTTCAAGATATGGTTGCATTTCTTTGCTACTATCAAATATTTTATAGTAATATTCTTCAAATTCACAAGTGTATTCTTGAATATAACTCATTTTGCAAATTTGCAATTTTTCCAGTTGCTCTTTTGCTAATGTTCTTTCTTTTTCTCTATTTTGCGAAGTACTCCCTTCGCCTCCCAAAAATTCATTTGCTATGTATTGTACTAGATTTTTTATTCCTTCTTGAAGGGATTGTTTAAATCATTCTAAGGTATTATTTTTGACGATTCCTTTTGCATCATCGGACAATCTTGTGTGCCAGTTGCTTACTTTTCCTGTGAAAGTATTTATCATAATGATATATTTTTCTTCATCTGTGTAATTTACTCCTTTTCCTAGTAGAAAAAAAAGAAATATATTCTGAGACCATATATCGAGATCTATTTCTGGTTCTCTTTTACAATTTAGATTCAAGAATTGGGTTGTTCCTACATCTCTTGTTGGGAGTCTATTAGGCATGTATTTTGATTTATTATTATTGTGATATTGACTCATGAAGTCTTTATTCTTTTTTGCTTTAGGTGCAAAATTTCTCTCCACATCTGCTTGTTGCAAGATTTCTTCTTTTATGGAGGTTGATCCATCCCCTATCTCGAATTTTCGTTGGGGTCCTCCTGTATCTCCTTTGTTCATTAGAAATTTTAATTTTTGATCTGAAAGATCAAGGTCTTCTAATGCATAAACTAGTTCGTCTAGTTCATTCATTTTCAGGGTTTTCTCTTGTTTCGATTTCTGTTTTTGTTTCTAGAATCAATTTTCTAGACTGTTCTATTTCTTCATTTTTTCAAAAAGTCATGAATGAGTTTTTCATCAAGACTTCCTTTTTGATATGAACCTTTATTCGCAAATTTTTCTGCTAGGAGATTATTTATATATTTTTGACCTACTTTTTTGTCAAATTTTTCTGATTTTTCTATTAGATTTGTAATCCTTCCAGGAATATTTTCTTTAAGAGATATAATTTCTAATTCTATTAATTTTAGTCTGAAGACTATTTGCTTATGACTTTCTATGAGGTCATTTAATAAATCTATAGCTTCTTTTAAGTTCATTTTAATCTGATAGATAATAATCAGATGTATCCATGTAATTTCCTACTATTTCTTCATAACCAAATATTATAAATTCCATTGGAAATTCATCTTCTTATATATCATGCATTATGAGTTTTATGATTTTTTCTTTGAGATCTTTATTTAGTTTGATTACCTTTAGTATGGTTACTAATATTTTTTTTAATCAAAATACCATAAAGGTTTTATCATTTTGTAATTTGTTCTATTGGCTCTGATACCATTTTGTTGGGGCTGTCATACTGTCGTAGACAAATCAAAGATTCTAGGGTAAAAAATTGATGATCAACTCGTTTAAGATTATTTGTGCAGTTTTAACATTATATTTTTAAAAATTTAACCAAATAGCTTCACTCTATAAATAAATACTTTTGGCTCACAATAAACTTACACACAAACTATTTTTTCACTTTATCCGCCATTCATAAAAATATATGTTTTTCTCGTTTTACCAAGCGAAAACTACTTTGATATCCATTAAAATAGAAAATAGTTAATTACATGTTTTAACCTATAATGAGTTAGTCTTTAGTTTATGTTTTTCACGTGTTGGTCATTAACTTCTATCCACATAAATAAAAGGGAAAAGGGCTTGATATACCTCTCAACTTTGCCATTTGGAGCTGATACGCCCCTCGTTATGAAAGTGACTCGTATATATTCTTACCGTTAGACAAACGGCTCACATATATCCATACCGTTATAAAATGAGCTCACATATACCCTTCATTTAATGGAAGTAAAAATATTAGTTTTAAATTTATATTTTTGACTTTTATTTTTTTTAAAAAAAATATTTAGGGGTATATATGATTCTTCTAGCAAAGTTCAAGGTATATTTTAATATTTTTCATACATAAATTATTTTTTGACTTCTTTGATTATCTTTATTTGAGTTTCTTATTCTTATTTTTTTTTTCTTTCATTCCTAAAGAAAAAAAATTTAAAACTATTTTTTGTCTATATTATAATTAAATTTTTTTTTGTGGTTTTTTGAGACTTTTCTTCACTTTAATTTAATACAATTATAATTTATAATAAAACTAACTTATATCTCAAATATTTTTCTAAGTAACCTTATTAATAAAAATTATAAATCAATGTAAAATTAACAATCTCTCTCTCTCTTTAAATATATATATATATATATATATATATATATAAAGTAGAAACATAAAAATGATGATGTGACGCACTCTAAGGTCTGGAATCCTATTTATCTTTTTTTTTTTTGTGGGTTTTTGAGTTTTTTCTTCACTTTAAAAGAGATAAAGTATTTCTTAAACTTTTTACGGAATATTAAAACATGATATTTAATTCTCTTCTCATTAGTGCCTAAATATAAACACTTCAGTTATCAATTCTTTACAATAAAATATATTTTTATTGTAAAGAAATTCTTTCAGTTATATTTTTCTATATGCATCACTTAATTACAAAATTTAAGAGGTTTGTTGTAAAACTTAAAAACAAAAGAACAATATAAAGATGAAGACAAGAAGAATATAAGACAAGAGGAACAATATAAATAACTTTCTTTCTTTCAAGTGTTCACCAAATTTTCAAGTGTGTACAATATGAACTCTTATGCCTCTATTTATAGTGTAACATAGAGACATACAAAAGGTTAGTCATAAACATGACATTAAACATGAATATAATGGAGGAGATTATGGAGGTGAAAGGTTACAAGATTAATGATCATAAAGGTGGAGGTTAGGAGGTTATGTAGTAACTTCTTGGTGTAGTGGACATCCACACTATATTATTTTACAACACTCCCCCTTGGATGTCCATAGATAATATGCCTCGTTAAAACCTTACTAGGAAAAAATCCTAGTGAAGGAAAAAGAGTACACATATCTTTTAGTTGCTTTGAATGTTGCCTCGTTAAAAACCTTACCAGGAAAACCCAATTGGGATAAAACCATGGTTAAGAAAAAGAGTACAACGTGTATTTATCTCCTCCTGATAAAAACTTTACTTGATATTTTGGAGATGATGCATTCCAATCTTATATCAAAACTTCTCATATACTGATGTTGACAATCCTTAGTGAGTAAGTTTACAAGATTATCACTTGAACGGGTCTTTGAACGTCTATCTCACCATTTTATTGAAAATTATGTGTGAAAAAGACTTTTGGTGAAATATGTTTTGTCCGATCTCCTTTGATTGTATCTTCCCCTCAATTTAGCTATATATTATTTTCGTATATGGTGCCTGTAATATCCTTTTCAAAAGAAAATCACATATTTTCTGAATATGATAGATCATGATTCCAACCAAACATACTCCCGACTTACTTCATCGATCAATATTATTTCTGCATGATTTGAAGAAGTGATTACTAATGTTTGATTCTTTGAACGCCAAGTTATTGGTGTGCCTCCATATGTAAATAAATAGTCCATTTGCGATCGATCTTTATGCAGATCAAATAAATATTATGCATCTACATAATCAAATCATTTCTGACTCGGAGATTGATCATTTCAATTTTATTGAAGCTCGTCTTTTCTTCTCAAAGAAAATCACACATCTTCTATGTGTTGAGTCACTTGCCTTGTTAGTTTCTTGTCATAACTTGAATGATAATATGCCAATTCATTCACATAATTTTCGTTATGTATATCAAATAATCTTCAAGCTTTTGCATAACCAGCAATCTATAAGTGCACCAATTGCACTAATACATGACATTTAAAATAATTTTCATGAGATCAAAAAGATTCTTTCTCTATGTTAAGCAGTCTCAAAACCATTGAGTACTCAATGAAATTGATTTAAGACATTTTAAATCCTTCAAGGATTTTCATATAACCTTCATCGTCTAGTTAGACATAATAATCATTCATTATGCATATTCAAGTATTTCATCTATTGCTAGACTGAAACAAGTCTCATTGCATCTACCACTGGAGAATATATCTTCATTTAATAATGTCAGGATTTTTGCGAAAACCCTTTGTGCCCCGAGGCACAAACCGTACTTTATATCTTACGGTTGCACTTTCGCACATATTTGTACCCCCACTGACATATATTTTGATCTATGAACTATAAGTTCAAAAACATCACTTTTCTAAATGAAACAAAATATACTTGAATAGTGCATTTTATTTGACCAATCATTTATCTGTCCACACTATATGACATATTTGAATTTAAGATCCTCGCAACCATTTATAACATTGAGTGCTACTTCATATGAAAGATATCGTCGATAATCATTTTGATATCGATTCCAATACGATGTAACTTATCGAGATCTCTTCATTTTTCATCATTTTCAGGTACCTGAACCTTTGCCAAGGTTTTATGAAGTGTTATGTCATAGTCCTCTTTCAAAGCACTTACCTCATTATCATGACCATTTTGATAATTTTCTCCTCTCCTTCCCCAAGGAATTTTACGTTTGGAATCAATTGGTCTATCACGCTTCTGGCGTACCATAGACTTTGTCCTTCAAGGACTATTTATCGGAGTATTTGCAGCTTAATTAAAATATTGGGTCAGCAAATACATTTGGCAAATTATTTGCAAAATATGAATTATCTTTTGAACTTCAAGTTCACATTTATTTTTAATGAGGATTTAGATCATTCACCACACATAATTTTTAGCTGCTAAACATATCTCCCCCTAATGTTAGGATCTAACATTTACCCCAACCTCATTTGGGGATCCATCTTTATGCGTGGTGGAGCAATAAAATCATATGTGCACACATCAAATTTTTAGATGGAAATTATTTGATTCCTGAACCAATTTTGATGGTAGAACCTTGTTGGCTTGATCCATACATGTTAAATAAACTCATCTCATACCAAATTTTATTTGAGAGATTTGTTCTCATAATCAGTGGTCTAGCTATAATTGGAGGCAAACAATTTCTGCTAAACCAACCAGTATTATCAACATAATGTTATAGTTTGAAACTTTGGCTCTTAATTTAACAATTTGAGCAAACAACCTTACAAAAAAAACCAAATTGTAAGTTGATACAAATGCACATGTGACCATACCATAGATGCATCTATTAAATCATAATAGTAAACGGTCCACATGGCAGGTGAACGGGCCCATATTAACCTTTTTATATGTTCCAAATAATTTCAGGGGATACAATCCCAATCTTAGTTGGTACAATGATCATCTTATCATAAGAACAAGCAACACAAGAGAATTCTTGAAAAATCTTTTATTTCTTCAAACATATAGTCACATGAATTCTCAATTTCTTTTGCATCACATTTGAACCAGAATGGTCAATCGGTTATGCCAACTGATATTTATTCTAAACGTTTGCATGTGATTCCTTCATCATGCTCATATCTTTATACAACAAACAAGAGAAAGACGGGTAACCTTTTATGTATATATCCATAACCCGCTTTGATTGTAGTAATCTGCAGATATTTAATCTTTCAATAATTTACAGTCTCAATATTAAAAAAAAATCTTTTCAGTTCATCTGAAACTTAAAAAGTTTCTTTTGAGACTTACTACAATCCCAATATTATGAACAATTTCATTCCTCCAGGTAGTGACAAATTAGCTCTTTCGGAACTCTCAATTAATTTTGTGTACTATCATAAATTTCACAACACCATTTTTATGGTGACCATCTCCTTTAAGGAGAAAATTATTATTCTTGTCATGGTTAGAATTATTACATGCAAGACTTATTTCTTGACAACCAATGACAAATTTGTGTTGCCACACAAGATTTATTTTGGTCATAGTCACAACCTTTTTCTCTTCAATAGTTCATAATAAAACATACCACAATATTTGTGTAGTACTCAAAGTATATGACCAAAATAATCATTTATGTCAAAATATTATTTTTTCAATCTCTCAAACCTCCTGTAGAGGTGAGATGTGACATTTATCCAACCATATATGAACATGTCCTTATCCAAACTAACACAAGTCACATTCTCTTCCGAAAATGACCATAACCATTTGTACATGCTCCATAAGTTGTTATTAGAAATTCATTGTCATACTTTTGACATTATCAAATTTATTTGACCCACCTCAACATCACTTTAAAAGTACTAAATTCACTATCACTTTATATTTCTTTATTTTGATGGAGGATTTACAAAACTTTCAAATTGGGTTGCACAAACAATAATGTGCCCAATAACCTTTCATACCACTTTGATGGCCAAAATTACCTTCACATTTGAAGGACCATCTTAATAACCTATAATGTTCTTTCTTTTAATTACAACAATGATGACCATTAACATTTTACCATACTCATATTCATACATTTAACCACTTGTCATTTTCAGACACATTATGTCCTGCTAACACATTAACATAAGAGAATGGAGCAAATTAATTGGACAAATTTCATGACTTTTAGTAAAAAAATGTATTATATTGTGTTTGTCATCACCATATCATCACTACGGTGCATTAGGACTTAAACCCAATGTCTTACCCATATAAAGAAGTCTTCGCTCATAGATCGATGAGACTTGAACCCAACTTCATATCATCATGGTGCACCGGGACTTATAATCCGATGTCTTATCCACTTGGTGCAGTGAAACTTGAATTCACCGTCTTACCCTCAATCAATGTAATAATAAGCCAAATATAATAGGACTCATATTGAGCCTTGAAAAATATTGTCACTTTGTGATTAACATGCACAAATAAATATAGAACAAAAGAAACACAATAAATATATTCACAACAAAGTATGTACTAATATCTTAAACTTGTCAAAACAGAGAGTTACATATAGCATTATATTATATTATGTTTGGTGCACAATAGTTAAGTTAGTGAATTGCCTTTATAAATCAAAGAATCAATTGCACACTAAGAAAATAATAATTTCAATTACACTAAAATAAAACTGCTCACTACCACCACCCTTTTTTCAATTTCCATGTGAACCCAAAATATTTCACACACAAAACAAAATAAATTAAAAGCTTATGTAATAACCAAAACAGTGAGCATAATCATAAATAAAATATAAAATAAGTTTCACATACAAAAGAAAGTATATATAGTCATAGGTGGAAAAAAATGCACAGTAACAATAATATTTATCATTCACCTTGTTCACAAGTAAAATATAAAATAGATTTCACAATAATTTACCTTATTCCCGAGAGAAAAATAAACACAATTGTTTTACCTTCTTTTGTTACTTTGCTTCAATCCTGCAATGGTAGAACATTCGTGCTGATAACGTGTTGTAAAACTTAAAAACAAAAGAACAATATAAAGATGAAGACAAGAAGAATATAAGACAAGAGGACAATATAAGATAACTTTCTTTCTTTAAAGTGTTAACCAAATCTTCAAGTGTGTACAATATGAACTCTTATGCCTCTATTTATAGTGTAACATAGAGACATACAAAAGGTTAGTCATAAACATGACATTAAACATGAATATAATGGAGGAGGTTATGGAGGTCAAATGTTACAAGAATAATGATCATAAAGGTGGAGGTTATCTTCATAATAGAGGAGGTTATGTAGTAACTTCTTGGTGTAGTGGACATCCACTCTATATTATTTTATAACAAGGTTTATTATTTTATCTTTTAATTATAGAATTTGAAAGTTTTCTTACCATTAACTTTTGAGTACTATATAAAACAAACATACAACATAACATGTATTGATCTACATCTATCCTTTGTATAAATGTTACACATGCCCAATAATTTCATATCAATAAAGTTGATGCTTTGTGTCTTGAATGGTAAATGAGTGTTGTGAGAAGGTTGATCAAATAGTTCTTTTTTTGTTGTGATGACCATCAAAGTAGTGGATTGCGGCAGAGAATGACTAAGTGATAATTGGAGTCTAAAGAGAATCAAAACACTTGTAAATGTTATATTTTGAAGTCACAAGTAATATGATATATTTTATAAACATAGACTCTTATATGAATATATTTTTTTTCTATCTTCTTTATCTTTTTTTTTTATTGTAGAAAAAAAATGATGAAGTATTTTAGAGAGAAAATTGAATATGGGAGATGTTTCATAAAATTGGAAGGAGATAAAATAAATTAGTATAAATGATAGGTTGGAGTAAAGAATATATAGAGACTAAAGTGAAAGAAGAAAATGAAATATATTTTGTCAACGTAGACTTTTATATGAATATATTTTTTTCTCCTCTATCCTTTTTATCTTTTTTTATTGTAGAAGAAAATGATAAAGTATTTTAGAGAGAAAATTGAGTATGAGAGATATTTCATAAAATAGGAAGGAGATAAAATAAAATCAGCATAGATGATAGGTTGGAGTAAACATTATATAGAGACTTAAGTGACAAAAGAAAATGGAAAATGAAAAAAAATGTAGAGAGGAATACGTAAAAGGAAAGAAAAAAATTCATAAATTTAAGTTAATTTTCTATTAATGATTCATTTAGTTTGTTCCATATATAATTAGTTTGAAATTGAATTTCCTAAAATTGATATAGAAAAATGACAAACTGATCAAATGGAAAGAAATGTTATGTGGAGAAAAAAGAAAGAAATTATTTTCTATTAACATGGAAGGAATTAAGGAAAATGGAGCGAAAAATAAAAAGTATATATATGAAAAAAATTGTAACGCCCGAACTTTGGAATTTTCAATTTGGTTGTATTATTTTATTTTTTATTTTTCAAATTATATATTTTTAGTTTATTTTAATTGTTCCATATATATTTTAAATTTGTTTCATAATTTCCCGAAATTGATATAGAGTAATAAAAAATTAATAAAATGGTAAGAATTATTACTTTAAAAAATCTTTAAATGAGGAGAAAAAGGAAAGAATGATCTTCCAATTAAGAGAAATTTAAGTTAAGAAAGTTGTCATTTGCCAATTATAATATTTGTAGTGTAGTTACAAATTATATAAGGTAAATGGAACGAAAATACGAAAAAAAAGTTATGAAAAAAATTTGTAAAGAAAAATACTATAATGCCCAAACATTGAATTTTACAATTAGACTATATTGTTGTTTTTTAATTATTTTTTATTTTTGTATTTTTCAAATCATTTTAATTTTTTCATATATAGTCTTAATTTGTTTCATATTTACTTTAAAGAAATTGATATACAACAATAATTAATTAATTAAAGAGTAAAAAATAGCATTTAACTTCTTTTTAAAAATGTTGTGAGGAAAAAAAGGAAAGAATAATCTTCTAATTAAGAGAAAATTTGAATTAAAAAAATTTGTCAGTTGCCAATTATATGTATTATTTTCTTTTTTTATTTATTTATTTTTATTTCATTTCAATTGTTCCATATATAATCTTATTTTTTTTATAATTTCCTAAATTGATATAGAATAATAAAAAATTAACCAAATGGTAAAAAATAGTATTCCTTAAGAAATTCTTTAAATGAGGAGAAAATGAAAGAATAATCTTCCAATTGAAGAGAACATTTAATTCCTTTAATCAATGCCATTAGTTTTCTTTTAAGACTTTTAATTACTTATTATCATTAATATAATCTTTTTCTCTGATTATTGAATTTTTTTCCCTTGTATTAGAATTAAAATATAAATATTGCATAAAAAATGTCATCCCATAATTTATTTATTTTTACTTTCTCATATAACATTTTAAAAAGAAAAATATAGATATCAATGCAATATTTATTGGTATTTAACTCATTATAAAGAGTTGAACAATAGTTCTCCAAATTTTTGAATTTGGAGAACTATTATTCATACAATCTGTATCACTTTTTGAATATTATATTATTATTATCCGAACTTTGACTGAAATTGCTGTAACAATACCAAACTTTGAAAAAGTCCCTTTACCCCTTTACACTATTTAGTAGTTATTTTAAAGGTATATATGTGCCACGTGGACATCATAAATATTGCATAATTATAAATAGTAACGTGTCCACGTGGGCACATATATACATTTAAAATACACTATTAAATAGCGCAGGGGGTAAAAGGTCCTCCATAAAGTTTGGTATCGTAACAACAATTTCGGCCAAAGTTGGAGTATTTTTCAGACCCTTTTCCCTTTTAAAAATATATTATTTAATAGATACTATTTTTTCCCAATTAATAATATTTTAATTTTTTTTAATTTCCTCACGTTAAGTGATATAATTTGATATGACTATTAATTTTCACTAGAATGCACATAATTTAAATGATAATATGAAAAATTTTAATTTAAAAATACAATACATAACATAAGAATTTAAATACAAGATAACAGTACACTACATGCCATAATAATTTTTAAAATCACAACAATAATTTAGTAATCCGGTAGGTCGTTTCCTGATTCAATAATATTTGGAAAAAAATCAATGTATGATCCAAAGAATTGTTGTGATTGTAATTGCGGTTATGCTTGTTGAACAATTTTTAGCTAGACATGAAAAAATTAAGGACAAAAATGCTCATTTGAACTACGTAATTGTAATGACCTTCCAAGTCATTTTCTTCGTTTTCCAATCTTTTCAGCGTTAGAGCTTTCCTATAGCGACCATAAGTCATTTATGACTTGTTGGGACTGACAGTTCGGTCGCCGGGTCGTTTGTTTAGATTTTGTGCACGTTTTCATATTTTGGAGCCTTTGAAACTTGAATGGTTGACTTCAGTCAAAAGTTTATGAAGACGACCTCTAAATGCAATTCTGACGGTTTCATCAGTCCCGAAAGGGCCATTTTAAGTTAGGCCAGGGTTGGTTCGGGTCCCGAGACTTCTAGTGTGAGTTTGTGTCATTAGGCGTTTTAACTTTGAAGCTTAATTCAAGGGTTGACTTTGATCAATATTCTTGATAAACGTGCTCGGATGAAAAATTTGTCAGCGCGGTTAGTTCTGAAATGTCGAATTTGGTCTAGAAGAACCTTTCATGCGGTTCCTTGGGCTTCCGGTCTTATTTTGAGCCTTCTTGTAGTTCTTAGCTTAAAATGGTACTTGGATATGGGACCCACTTTTTATCGAAACGACCTCGGAGGAAAGTTTTGATGGTTCTGTTGAGCCCAGAATATCGAATTCGATGGGGTAGCATATTTTGTTTGAACGCACAGGGTTCTGAATGAATTCCGGACACCCCGTCGAAAAATTTGGAGTTGGAGCAAACCAGCTAAAGTGCTGATATCTGGTGCAGACTTTTAGCGACCAGATATCAAACTTTTTAGCAACCAGAGTTTACTTTTAGCGACCAATTTCGGGCATTAATACGTTGAAATTTCAGCTTTCAGCCGTCATTTTCAAATGATGATTTCTCCCTCATCCAAGCTCTGATTTGAGTGATTCAAAGTCCTGTGTGATCGTTGGGAGCATGGATACTTGGCTTTGTGATTAGAAGCTATTGAACAACCTTCGTATGAGGTAAATTTAAGCTTGGAGCTGTTGTCTTAGTTTGGGTTTCTTATTAATTTTGCAAAATGTTGTTGTGGTTGTTTTTGGGCCTCAGATTCTGTTCAATTTGGAACACAAGTTTGAGGTCTAGTTTAGGACCTTTTAACATAGTCAATTTTTAAAATCCCGTTTTGACTCAATTTTGGGTCCATTTCTAATTGCTCTGACTTTAGTTTCTAAACGTCTGTAATGACGTTGTGACTGATAATTCGATAGTTTGGTGATATTCGGAGGCGTTTTGGATATGGATAGCTTGTGTGTGGTGGATTAGGAGTGCTCATGTTCGATTTTGAGGTAGACTTCGGTCTACTTTCTTGATTGAGCTTCTTAGATAATGCCTAGTATATATTTCATGTAATTTTGGATGGTATTTTCTGGGTATTTGCCCTTCCTCTTGTTATTCCATCCTTTCTTAAATTCCATAGAAGCCTTGGGCTTATTGTGAGAGTTGTGATCCTTAGTTTAGGTTGTGGCTTACTTTGCTAGTGGTGTAGATGATCTTGTTTATCCTTGTTAGGATTGATTCGCGGTGGCCTTAGACTAGGATGGACATTAGATGCTTTCGGTTGTGTTTTGTCACCTCGTAGTTATGATTTTCACCCTTTAGAGCTTGTTTTGGGTTGTTCTCCTTGCGATGATTCTTGTGACCTTAGTGGATCGTCATAGTCATGGGTTGGTCCTAGTTGTGCTTAATCTGGGACTAGATCGATGTGATTGGGGTAGGGCGTCCCTTGAGTTTGCTCCCTCTTTATTGATTTGAAATCTCTTTTTGATCCCTTTGCTTGTTGATTAGCGGTGAACATGTTGTATCCTTATTGAGCTTATGATTATACTGTTGGGTACGAGGCCGTATGTGAGGACCATTTGGATCCCATGTTAGTACTTTCTGCTTTGGTAGGGTGGTTTCATGAGGCACATTATCTATGAACATCCAAGGGGGAGTGGGGGAGTGTTATTAATCCATTAAATAGTGGATTGTCCATTTGGTTTATTCATGAACTACCAAATTCATGTATGTATATTCTCTAGGTGATATGAACCCCTTTTTGGATAACAATATGGATAACAATGTATCTACTAGTTTGTGCATTAAACTTGGTGACCTTTGAAGTGATTTCTCTACTTATAAATAGAGATATCATTCTCCATGTAGGACACACTTGAGTAGAAGAAAAGTCTTCTTCTTCATCTCCATATCTTGTCTTCTTCTCTTTATATTATATTATACTGAGCTTATATTTTATAACAAATCAAATATTATTTTTGTTTCTCTTATAGTAGGCTTTACATATGTCAATGAATATGTTCTCAAATAATAATAAAAAAGATCAAAATAAAATTCTTCTAAAAAGGTAATATTTTCTTTTTTTTTCTCTTTTCAAATTTGAATTGAGTATAGTATTTAATGTGACATGGCATGTCAACTAAAGAGGAAAAAGTTCTTTTGTTATTTAGTATATTTTGAAGAAAATTGAGTGATTTTATAATCTTAAGAAATCAAATATATTTTTAATTAATATATACAATTTCCCAAATATGAATGGCTACTTAGGAAATTAACTCAATCATAACATTACTTGTTTATAATGTTTGAAATATGAGAGTCTACAAATGGGAAAAACATTACTCATTTGCTCTTATAGATTAAAAAAATAATTAATTTGTATAGTTTTGAATATATAAATTTGATTATTTTTTAATTTTAATTACTTTATCATACAATCCTTTTTAGTCAGTTTCATGAAGAACACATTTTTCTTTTTTGGCAAGTGATCTTTAATTTTGACTTTTTCACATGGCATATTAATTAAAATTGTATTAAGATAAATTATACATATATTTAATTTATGATTCAAATTTTTTATTTAATTTATTAAATTTCATATTAAGTCAAAGTCAAAAAAAATAAGAAGTTATTTTGAATCAGATAAACTTAACATAAATCTAATCCAATGCAAATGTTTTAAGGCAAGTAGATAATAAAGTCAAATAAAATATTTAATGAGGAAAAATTTAGCCTACTTATAAAAACTTGCAAAAACTTTAGTTTGACTCACTAAGTCTTCAGTCTCCGCATAGGATACAAATATGATACCTATGAGAAGAATTTCTACCCTTCCTCAGGAACTAATTATTGAAATATTCTTATGGCTTCCTGTTATGTCACTGATGCGTTTCCAAATTTTTTGATGCCCTTGTGTTGGATTCACATTTCAGTCATGCCCATTACTTATGCTCTATGACTCACGACGGTGGAACAACATTTCTTATAGGGAAAAATGAAGATCAATACATTGTAGATATAAACGAAAATGAAAATACATCTAGATGGAATTTTGATTGTCACGATCAATATTTCAATGGACTGTCAGTTAATGGTTCATACTGCATTCAAAAGCACGATAAGGAGTCTGTTAGAATTTTCAATCTCAGTACAAGAAAAATGATAGTACTTCCCTATCAGAGAAATTTTTTTTCACTCGGTCAAATTGTTATATTAGTATTCGCTAGCTTATGAACCCGTAAAAGAGAAGTACAAAGTTTTGATGCAAGTTCATAATTCAAGTGGGCATGTACACAATTTTATTTTCACCTTAAGCACAGACAAATCATGGAGAAAAATAAAAAGATATCATTAATTTTTTCCCATGTTTTAGTATGAAAAGTTACTCTATTAAAGGATTTATCTATATGATGGATTACTCGAAGAATTCAATAATTGCATTTGATTTAAGAGCTGAAAATTTCAGAGTTATTGGATTGGGTAATGATATATGTGACAAGATATTTAATTATGATTTTATAGAAGTGAAGGGAAAAATAGCATTGCTAGACTGTTGTGGAAGTTTGACCAGTCGAAATGGTTTATGGATTTTAGAAAATTCTGAAAAAGAAGAATGGAAGAGTTAGGGCATTCATATTCCTTCGCAGTGGAAATATGTGGACGTGTAACGATCCGAGCCGTCGTTATTTAGGAAAGAAAAATGTCGAGGGAAAACTGGGGCCACCATCCCGCCACAGCGGGCCAGTTGCCGCTAGGATGGCGGCGCCAAAGCGGCAGAACTCGCGCCAGAGCGGGAATGACGGGACGAAACTTAAATAACTCGAAGTCCTCTTTGCACCCTTTTTCCAAAATACAAAAAATAGGCGAGGATTACCCCAGAAACCTTGAAAAAGCTGCCCTAAGCTTGGAAAAGAAGGAGGAAGAGATTTCTAGCGCAAGGACGATGATAACTTGCAAATTCTTGGACAAATCCAACGTCACGAGGTCCGGAAACAAGAAGGGGAGCAATAATTTTGTGTAGATGCTTGGCGCCCAGGTAGACTAGGTTTATTTAATTGAGTAGTAGTAAATCTGTGATTCACCATGTAGTATACTAGTAATTAATGGTAGAATTCATGCGTAGGCTTTCGTGCACCGAAAAAGGAATAGTCGTACATGTAATCTTAGTTATTCCATCCGGATTGTACCTTAGGGTGAATACTAATCCAATGAATAAAGGTAGGTGATGGTTGATTCGTGTTGATGTATGTTAGCAATTACTTCATTGTAGTGCATGATTATGATAATGTTGCACTATTGATCTCGCCTAATGTAAATAAGTATGAATGTATGATTGTATGCCATGAATCAACACTTGATTGTATGATTAAGAGAATGTACATTGAGATTGTGATTGTGGTTGTTGAATGGATCAGGTGTTACGTTCCCACACACTAACTTGGATTGGGTGCCACATTCCGACGCATATATGGTATCGGGTGTCACGTGCGACAAACTAACTTAGATCGGGTACCACGTTCTGATACAATAACAGTTTGGGTATGGGTTCCATTAGAGGACCATTGGCTTGTCATATATGCGTATTTATGTGATATTGATAATGTAGAATTGTACATTGCTTCTAGAACTGTTTGACTGAATCGTAACTCTGTATAATTGTATTAATGTGGTGTTCTTGTGTGATGGATATCTTGTTGTTGAATGAACAATGAATGGCCAGGCCCTAAACTGGAATATGATATGGTAAGTGGAGATCGAGGGTCCGAGTGTTTCTACGTGTTGCTTAGAGAGGTGGTCGGTATTAGTGACTGCTAAGTACATGGGGTGATGATGGGTTTCAAGTGCTAAGTAGTTAGGTACTACTCGGGTTGGTAAATTGTATGGGAACGGTTATAAGCCTTAATAGAGTGAATTATAAGTCAAGGGTTGAAAGGGTTGGTGGAATGAGTAAGGGTGTGCCGTTAATGTTGACAGGAATGGTAGTAGTTATTTCCAAAATTCCCTTTAAGGGACAGAACGATTAAGTACGTTCAAGAACGGAGCGAGTAAGGGTTAGAACCTCTAAAGCATTTGGGGAATTATAAAGGTGGAGGAATGAATAGTCTTATTGCATGTTTCTTACTGGTCGATTTCTTATATTATGCGGTGGACATCGGGTTGACCGATGATGCCTACCAGTACGTGTGGTTGTATTGATACTACTCTTGCTATGCCTTTTTGGGCATAGTATGGTTGCATGATCAGTGTTGTTTCATAGGTGAAGACGAAGATAATCTCTAACAACTTCTACTCTTTTTTCCGCATGGTGCGAGCTGCGTCATTTATGATTTTTTTATACCTTGTACTCTTAGTAGCTCTTGTACCTGTTTAGACTAGATCCCTAAGGGTGTTAATTACTTTACAAGTCTTAACTCATGTTGTTGTCAAAACTCTTATTTTGTAAAAATCTTTTGGATGCTAATTGTTCTTCAGTTTTCTAAATTTTCCGCATTTTTAAAACGTTTGGGAATTGAGGGTTCTCCTACTTAGGTGTTAGAATAGGTGCCCGCACGGCCCGATGGGTTGGATCATGACAAATTGGTGTCATAGCCCAGGTTACCGGTCTCCCTGTACAAGAGTAAATCTGGACTAGACTCTTATGTTGATGTCCACATCTAATTTTCAGAAAGCTATGAAGCATCCTAGGAAGTCATCTTGTTCTTCTCTCCTTTCGTGCGAGTTGTCGCTTGTGGAGTTGAGTCCAATTGGTATCTCAACAAAGAAAATTGAACGCCGTAGTCCCATCTGACGGGACCCAAGCAAGGGCTATCTGGCCCTAGGGGTTGTGTAATTGCATGGATGATCAATAATGGTCATCCATGGAGCGAATTAACTAAAACTTTGGACTTGCTGTGAGTTGTGACTTAAAACCGTGAATGTTAACTTAGCTTCTAATTGTCGGAATTAACTATGGGTGTGAAGAATGTGTTTTCTTGAATGTTATGATATGATTATGTGCACAATAAGTGCTTGTCTAAACCATGATATAGCATCATGCTAGACTAAATATTCAGAACTATGCGAGTTGTGACTGCTTATGTTTTGTGAACTTCTTGTTGGAAAAAAAAGTCATGACTACGTTTGGTGCAAGGGTTTAGATAATCTGCGATGTGATTCGTAAAACAAAATCTGACTATGTGTTGCGACTGTCTATAACCGTGTAAGTGTATGGGCATATCCTAGGGATGTGCGTGGTTGTAGTGTTGAATTTATGAGAATGAATTTTAGAGTGTGTATCGTTGGGTTGACTCGGGGTAGATATTGACCGTACTAACTAAGCGGATTACCCTAAAGGGCTTAGTATAGCCTGATAATCTATGGAAAATTTAGAAAAGGGAACAACCCCAGAAAATTGTTGGCAGGGATTCTGTATCCGTCAGGGCCACTGGGATGGGATTTTTCACGCCAAGGCGAGGCCGCCATCACGAGATTTCTCCCGCCAAAGTGGGACAGGGCAAGAGAAAATCTCAACCCTGTCTCCCCTGTTTTCCCTAGTCACATATATAGACCCCGAATAGTGTCTGAACTAATCCCTGCAATTCAGCAAATACTCAACAATAGAACAATAAGTTATAAACCTTAGCATTTAATATTAATAGGGGAAAGTTATCTAGAAAACAACATCCATGTGCTTACAAAAAAGGTAAGCAAAACAAAAGGGAAGGTGAATATCGTTCATTACATGCCAATAAGGGCAAAAATCGAATTAGGGTCCATGGAAATGGGAAGTGTTGCTCTCGGACCCCATGTCCTCAGGGGCTATCTCGTCGGCCCATGCATCACTCAACCAGGGAAACTCTGCGAAGTCCTAAGGCATGAGCGTGGGAAGCTCCTGTTGGGGGGCGACTTATGAGAAAATGACCTTCAAGGTCTTCCACATCCGGCCCAATAGGCAATCCCTCGCTAAATTCTTCTTCCTCTTCCATCGTAGCTGGTGGCGGAACATCTCCAACTCAAGGGCAGTGTAGGGTGGAACCGACGTCAAGGCTCAGAAACCTCCAAGTTTCCTCCGGACGGCCGCCAGTTCCTCCTCAACACGAGCACCGGATAGAGGGGGTTGGGACTGGTTAGGGAGAGTACCACCGACCTTGTCATCCTTTCCTCCTTTGTCATCCGCCTCCGCAGCTACTTGACTGCTGCGAGCGTGGCCCATCTTCCTCCTCTTGCTCCCAGAGATGGAAGTCTGTCTAATCAAAAGAGGGTGAAAAAGGGGATCCATAGGGAGTACCTCATCGGTGCCCAAGAGTGGCACCCCCGCTCTCTTGCACATCGTAGTCACCAGTCCAGGAAGAAAGAATGCCTTTTTGTTGCCTCGATAGAACACCTTCCATTCTGAGATGATCTGTGCGCCCACATTTAGTCCAATGTCCTATATAACGCACGCCACCACCAAGGCCCGAAGATATGTCACGTCAGTACGATTGCCCGATGGGAGGATCCTCCTGGTAACCAAGTGCATCCAACTCTTAGCATCCGGTGACCAGTTAGTGCTAGTGATGCCCTCTGTAGTAGCCAAGTAAACCCTGTCCCGGCGCGTAGGTTCCACCAGCGTATCCCCCAACTAGCCCAAGTCCATCTCTCTCAGCTTGGCCTCGTACTCAATTTTGGGAACCTTGGGCACCTCGAGTACATCATTAATGAAGGGAGCGCTCAAGGGAACATCAACTCCACGGATGCAGATTGTAGGGTTGGGATCATCCCAGCAAACATTAGGTAGGATGGCATAGAATTCCCTCACCCAAGTGGAGCGTGCAGCAGGGGGAGCCTCTTTTAGTGGAGCCCAGCCAAACTACATCAGATGGGTATAAAAGGCTGGCGCCTTCTCCTCTAAACCCAACAAGTGAAATCCCTTATCGCAGCAGAATTTGTTGTTTCGGTGATCATGATGTCTCTCCCGACTTGCGGCATCGAGAAACCGGACGAAGGGTAGATTTTCCTCATTTGCTCTATCCATAGTAGATCAACCTGAAATTGATATGGGAGGGGGGAGGGGAGGGGTACCTGTAGAATTCCATGGGGTTAGACAAGATTTGGCTAAGAAGAGTAAAATTTCCTGATTAAAGTGGCAAGGGGCCACTGCCCCACTGAATCCTGCCACAATGACCAAATCCCTCAAGAGCGGGATGAGGGAGGTCGCTACAACGGGCCTTCATGTGGGACGAACACCAAGCGAGATTAGGGTGCTCCTTCGTCCCAAAAACCTTATTTTCGATTTAATTTCAGTAGATCAGAGTCTATAAAGTACCCTAGAACCTAATTATGCAATTATTTTGGCAAAATAACTCCCAAATGATGTCCAATTCCTAGTTTTACACCAGAAAGACCTTTCAACTTCCCCCACCCCTTTTGGTATCATTTCAATCGTATTTTCGCGAAATCCTTACACCCAGAACGTTATGGAGACGTTGGGAACATAAGGAAAGTGTTCATGCTACGTTGTTCTAGCAATATCAATCAAACCATGTTCATTTTCAAAAAAACTACCCCAAAAACCCTTTTAGATCAATTGTTTAACATCATGCAATCGTTGTTGAGTATTGAAGTAATAGCATGAGTAACGAGAACAATACCTTGATTTTGACACTTAGAACGAAGTAGTTGAGAGAGTTTTTGAAAGTGAAGAGGAGGAAATGGGGAAACTATTCCCCTTTCCCCCATTTACCGTTTCTGATCTCCCGCTACAACGGGAGATGCCTCACCACAGCGGCACTGCCTCAGTGGGGAGCCTGTCGATTTGGCGGAGCCAGGCTGTGTAATTGGGAGCGTTTCTTTTCTGCGGATGTTGCCTCCTATCCCTAACCAGTTCCTTGAGTATAGAACCGTTCCGGGCTTAGAGTTGAAAAATCTCAATCCTTCATGTTTTCGTAGTAGTTCGATCCGCTAGTTTGGGAAGTACTTCGAAGAGAACTCGTAGTTATCCCTTCACTAGTCGTCGGGGATGAACGAGGGGTAAATTGGTATCTATTGTAATGACCCAAGCCGTCGTTATTTAGGAAAGGAAAATGTCGAGGGAAAACTCAGGCCACCATCCCGCCACAGCGGGCCAGTTTTTGCTAGGACGGCGGTGCCAAAGCGGCAGAACTCGCGCCAGAGCTGGAATGACGGGACAAAACTTAAATAACGCGAAGTTCTCCTTGCACCCATTTTTCAAAACACCAAAAATAGGTGAGGATTACTCTAGAAACCCTAAAAAAGCTGGCCTAAGCTTGGGAAAGAAGAAGGAAGAGATTTCTAGCGCAAGAACGACGATAGCTTGTGAATTCTTGGACAAATCCACCGTCACGGGGTCCGAAAACAAGAAGGGGAGCCATAATTCCGTGTAGATGCTTGACGCCCAGGTAGGCTAGGTTTATTTAATTGAGTAGTAGTAAATCTGTGATTCACCGCATAGTATACTATTAATTGGTGGTAGAATTCATGCGTAGGCTTTCGTACACCGAAAAAGGATTAGTCGTACATGTAATCTTAGTTATTCAATCCAGATTGTACCTTAGGGGAAGACTAATACCGTGAATCAATGTAGGTGATGGTTGATTCTTGTTGTGTTATGTATGTTAGACATTACTTCGTTGTAGTGCATGATTATGGGAATGTTGCACTATTAATCTCGCCTAACGTAAATTAGTATGAATGTATGATTGTGTGCCATGAATCAACACTTGATTGTATGATTATGAGAATGACCATTGTGATTGTGATTGTGGTTGTTGAATGGATTGGGTGTTACGTTCCAACACACTAACTTGGATCGGGTGCCACGTTCCGGTGCATACATGGGATCAGGTGTCATATCCGACACACTAACTTGGATCGAGTACCACGTTCTGGTGCACTAACAGTTTGGGTATGGGTTCCATGAGAGGACTATTGGCTTGTCATATATGGGTATTTATGTGATATTGAGAATGTGGAATTGTACATTGCTTCTTGAACTGTTTGACTAAATCGTAACTTTGTATAATTGTATTAATGTGGTGTGATTGTGTGATGGATATCTTGTTGTTGAATGAACAACGAATAGCCAGGCCCAAAACCGTAATAGGATATTGTAAGTGGAGATCGAGGGTCCAGGTGTTTCTACGTGTTGCTTAGAGAGGTGGTTGGTATTAGTGACTACTAATGTAACACCCGAAAAACTAGTAGGTGGAACTAGAGCCTTACGTGTGAGGTTTAGAGTTGATATGTGTGGTTTAAAATCATATCATGGCTTTCCGTACTTAGAAAGAAGGTTTAGGGGTTAAACGTCAAGGTACGTCTCCCCAAGAAACAACCAAGGGTCCTTGAGGAGGACCCTAAAGTCTAACCCCAAAACTGCCCAAGCTGCCAAATATTTGTGGCCTTCGGATGGGACCTAGTGGGCGTAGGTCCATCCACGCCTCATGGGAACTGGTCGTGGGTCAAGGGCCATGATGAGGAGCTTCAGGCCATGAACCATGAACCTGCAGCACCCCCCGTGGTCCCACCCACGCTCCGTGGGGCCAGGTCGTATGTCCTGTAGGCTGCCTCAAATTCGGCCAAGGTAAGTATTTTTTAGGTAATTCCTAATTCAATTATTTTAATGTGGGGTAATTTTATATTGTTTTAATAAACTTATTTAAGTACTTTTATACCATTAACTAACCCTTACACTTCATAAATCCCAAACCCAACTCTTAACCAACTTAACCCTCTCCAAAATCTTCTCTCTAAAACTCCATTGAAGAAGAAGAAGAAGAAGAAGATCAAGTTAGGGCTTGAAGAAGGGAGATTTTCCACACTATTTTGGTTGGATTTCTTCACCTAAGGTATGGTAGTCTTTGATTCATGGTTAGATTTCATCCATGAAGTCCTCAAACTTTCAATTTCAAAGTAGAAAAGTCTCCAAAACCTAGGGTTTTCATTCCAAGTCATGGATTCTTTCCAAAAACATTTTCAATGATTTAATTGCTTTATATTATGATAAAATTGATGAATTACTACTATTTTAAGATGAGTTCTTCAAGAGTCCATGAATTTCCCTATCTTCCTAAAGTGGATCATAAAGTGTGAGTATTATTATATGTTGATATAATTGAATGGATAATGATTGTTTATGGTGCAATTACATGATTTTAGTATGAGTATACATGTATTCTTGATTAACCTAAGGTTTTAGGGTGAAATTGATATAGTTTGGTTTATGCCATGGATGAGGCAATTGAGGGGTTAGATGTGACCTTCTAAGATTTATGAACTACTCTATGAATTATTGAGATTAGAGTAACTAAAGATGAATTACTTAGAAACAAATCTTGTAAACATGAATTGATTAGATTATGGTTTATATGATGGATCATGGTTTAGTGATATTGAGATTTAGTTTGCATGATGTTATATGACTATAATTGGTTAAGAATGAAGCGTGTGGTTAGATTATCTTGAGAATTAGGTATACATAATGATCATGTGAGGTATTTCTTGAGAGTAAGTCTTGTAGTATGAAGATGATTTCTAGGGCTTTACGGGTAAAAGCTAATATAAATGAGCTAATGATGTTAAGGCTTAAAGAGGGAAGCTATTGTGTGTGTTGAATTGTATGTGGTTTTATTGTGGGAAGACTCCACCAACATGACCTATATTATGAGTATTTGAGATTATGCATTTAATGACTTGATTACTTGAACTATGATTATATCCGTGTCTAATATAATGAATTCTAGATGTGTTGATTGAATATGGTCCTTGGTCCTTAAAGGGGCAATATATGATATTATACATGCTTTGTGAAAGTGTGTTCATGATTAAGACCATCTTTTGAGAAAGTAAAGTGATCATGACTTTGATGTAATTGTGGTGTTGTTGAAAGTCTATTCTCACACATACACACTTATACATGATTATTCCAGGATTATGATGATATTATTGTGTTGATTTAAAGTTCATCCTCATAAACACATAACGAGTATAATGTGAAAGTTTCCTCACATATTGAAGATTCTAGGTTGGAAGTAAGTTCTCACCTAATTGAATCTAACAAGAAGACATGGACTGTGAAAGTGTTTCTCACGCATGATCTAATGAACTATCCAAATGAAACAATTTAGGATTCAATAAGTACTTCATGGGAATTATGCTTAGCACCGAGTGGATATTGAATATGAGATCGAAGCTCCCCTGTTAGAAAGGGTGAGTTTCTAGAAAGTATCTCTTGAGATGGAAGCTCCCTCGTCAGAAAGGGCGGGTTTCTAGTAACAATCTCCTTATCCCATAACTATGTGCCCCCGTAGGTTATTTAGCTATTTGGATCCACCTAAAAGCTAATACATTTTAGTTCTACCTTAGGCAAGTAGGACACCTCTGTTTGGTGTGGGGCATGACACCGGATTCCATGCAAGCACACATGGTCTATGTCGGTTAAAGCTAATTCCCACAAGGACAAGTTTAGGATGAACTATGAATATTCAAGAAGTTCTACTTAGTGTGGGTGGGGGTACGGGACTTCATCCATGCATTGCACAAATAAGCATTGAGAGTAGCTATGGTAGGTTCCTCTTTGTCAAGATGACTCATGTAATGAATGTGCTTGTGTCTAAATGGTAATTGCATTTGATGTCAAGGCAACCTGTAATGTTGCATGTTAACTTGGATTGTTACTGTCACGATCCGAGCCTACACCCTGTACGTGGCCGACACTCGAAGACCATTGCTGGTCCCCAAGAGAACCCTCATCCTGGCCGACTATAAGCGGAAAACTGATTCAAGCATACAAAGCTTAAAAACTGAAATAAATGTTCATAAAACTTAGATTCAAACTTTAACTCAAATGAAAACTCTGAATAATAAAATATATTCAACTCTCCCCAAAATTGGCAACTTAAGTCATTGAAATATTTAATAAAACAAATAAATAGTACAGACTTCTCAACTATATTGACTATCTATGAAGCCTCTAACTGATAAAAATGGACGTCGAGACAAGATCCACGACATCCTGACTAAACTGAAAGGTAAATGAAATCCTCCGAAAGCAAGGAGGCTCACCATAGCTAACTCGAACTCTCGGATGTATCAACGAAGCTCCTGTTGATGATCCTGAATAACTGTGTCTGCATCATGAGAAGATGCATGCCAAATGGCTCAGTATGTGGAATGTACGAGCATGTAAGAGGAATTCTAAAGCATAAACATAAGCTTGAAACTTGATAAAAAGGAAACATACTTACCTCTTCTCAAACTTACTCAACTCAAGGAATACTCATGGATAAGATGCTCAACTCACAGATTAGATACTCAACTCAAAGATATGATACTCAACTTGAAATACTCAACTCATGATACTCAAGGATAATGCAATAGTAAAAGATGCAATATATGGAA
>JAJOOR010006113.1:0-67016 GCA_036250505.1 Solanum acaule | reverse complement strand
AATGACCTTTCATCATAGAACCTACATTATGTGAGAATGTCCTTTCACATAGTCATACCATATTCATAACATAGTCTAGTTTAGAGTACAATTGAGGACACCTTTCAAGAGACTCACTTTCACTAGATTATCATAAACCTTATTCATTCATCCATGTGTGTGTACATATGTGCGAAAGCCTTTCACATAAACACCTTCACACCACACATATTCATACCTTGCTAATCATACACTTTGCATGCATAATAAGATGTAAGGGTGCATATAAGAGTTAATCTTTCAATAGACACCATAACACATCATATTCATAGCTATACATGTAGAGTGTTTGTGTGTATATATCCAATGCTAGGTCTGATGGACAAGGTAGAATTAAGTTTAAACAAAGGTATTTTGGTCAAGATTCTCCCAATACCGCTAGGTTTAACCAAAAGAAAGGTAGTGGATCTCCATTACCTAAGCATACTTGCAGCAAGTGTGAAAGGAATCATTATGGTAAGTTCCTAGCCAGCATGAATGGTTGTTATGGTTGTGGAAAAGGTGGGCATAAAATGAGAGATTGTCCGGTACTTAAGGCTAAGGAAAGAGAGGATAAACAAGTTACCACTAGTGGTTCAGAAGGGAATGCTCCAAAGAAGAATAGGTTCTATGTTCTCCAAGCTAGAGGTGAGCAAGAATGTCCTCTGAATGTTGATACCCGTATGTGTTTTATGCTTTAGTAGATTTCTGATTACTTGTCTTTTGTGACTTATTATGTTAGACTTTGATTTTGTCTTGAGTATGAGTGTGCTACATTATTATTATTATTATGTGTTATTGATAGTTGAACCCTACTTATCCATTTTGAGCTTTGGGTATATTGGTGAAAGCTTAAGTGATAACTTGGTCCGACCTTAGAATTGAAAATGATGGTATATAGAAAGTCTGTTTAGGCTTGCTCCCAAGGGGGAGATGATGTACGTATATAGCAAGGTCATTGTGTGGGCATGATTTCTTTATATGCCTGTTCATGAAAAATCTTAGATCTTGATAGAAATGACTTATGCGCATTGTTTTTCCTCATGTTGTAGTGTATTCAGTATAGTTTCTTATAAAACTGCATGAGATGAATAGATGAGCATGCCTTAGTTTGGAGTTGAAATATTCCTCCTTGAATAAATGCTTTTTGAGAGTAAATTACATATGAGCGCCATGAGTGTCTATTGAGCATGTTTTAGCTTGGAGATGATAGTTCCTCCTTGATTATGAGTAGTTGTAGAATTTTATGCATTTCAAGTTGTTGGATGTACTTCCTAACTCCTTGTGTTGCATTGAGTATGTTTATTTTGGAGTTGAAGTTTTCCTCCTTAGTTGTGTGCATTTATGATGTGTTGCATGCATGATGGGCGGCTAGTCTAGAGTCGTTTCCTTTTAGAAGTGCTTAGAATGTCATTCGTGGACTAATGTTACGAATAGGGAGATATTGTAACACCCGGAAACTAGTAGGCTAAACTAGAGCTTGACGTGGGGGTTAGATTCGTGAATTTAGCTTCCCGTACATAGAGTGAAGGGTTTCGGAGTAGAACGTCAGAGTACGACTCCCTAAGGACCAACCAAGGATCCTTCAGGAGGACCCTAGTAAACTTCCCCAAAAATAGTCCACCCACAAAAAGGAACCCATGCCTCGTGGGTGAAGGGTCGTGGGTCAGTGTCCAGTAACATGCTGCAGACCACCACCCACGGAAGACCAGCAGACCCCATGGGTCCACTCATGATGCGTGGGCGTGGTCTAGTGGGTGAGGCAGTGGTCAAGTTTAAGTCGGTTAAGTCGTGGCTTAGTGGAACTTTTTGGAATTAATTAGGGGTTAAGTGGTGCCCTTTTTATAGAGTTTAGACACCTATATAAAGACTTTATACCCTTAATTAAATGATTCCAAATCGTTACTTCAACTCACCAAAAGAAAACCCAATTCCCTCCAAGAAATTCTGTCTCTATGAAGTAAAGAAGAAGAAGAAGAGAATCAAGCTAGGTCAAGTCAAGACTCCATTGTTTCAAGATTTGTAAGGCTTTATAATCAAGGTATGATAGCTTATTCATCCTTGGATTCTTCCATCTATGGAGTTTCCTAGTTATTCCACAATTGTGAAGATGAAATCCCCAATTCAAGTTAGGGTTCCTTCCAATATTATGGGTTAAGTTGACAATGAATCGAATTGAGTGGATATTGATTGTTTATGATTGAATTAGTAGTGAATCGTGTTATTATGATGAATTTACTTGTTTTCCATGGCTAACCCTAATTAATTGATGAAATTGAAGTAATGTGAGTTTATGCCTTGTGAAGGGAAATTGAGGATTCATAGATAATCTTCTAGAATTGATGACATGTATAGTAATTCTTCAAGAGTAAAAGCATGTAGACATAAATTGAATTAGAATAATGTATATTTGATGGATCATGACTAGTAAAGCTTGAGGTTGAACATTTGTGATGATATATGACTAGAATTTCTTAAGAATGAAGCATGTGACTAGAATGTATTGTGATCTAGGTAAGCATGATGATTGTAAGAAGTAAAGCTTTGAGAGTATGACTTGTAGTCATGAATGTAGAATTCTAGGGCTTTGAGAGTAAAGCTAAGATGTTGAATTATGCCTGTAATGGCTCTGAGAGTAAAGCCTATATGATAATGGTAGACTAGTAGATATCATTGTTGTGGAAGGAATTTACCCACCTTATCTAACTTATGAATGATTGAATGCATAAAGTGATAGAATGACTTGAACATGGATTTGTTGTCAAGGACATTCCCTCAATGAGTCACAAGTTGAGTAAGGCTTAATAATTAGTCAAGGGGGTGTATGCTTGGCCCAAATGGATATTGATAATGAGAAGGAGGCTCACAGCTAGTTGAGTCTGGGCATCCAAAGTAAAAGGGGAACTCTCACATAGTAGAGTCCGGGTTTTCCCAAAGTAGGTCTTATGAGATGGAAACCTTCACATAGAGAAGTCTGGGTTTCTAGTAGCAATCTCTGTATCCAATGAACTTAGCATACTTGAAAAGGTATCTCCAAGTGCTCAAAAGCATTATTGAACAAAGACATGCTTGAGAAAGCATCTCCAAGTGTTCAGACATAATGAACTAAGATATGCTTGAGGAAGCATATCCAAGAGTTCAAATACCTAATGAACTTAAACATACTTAATAAAGTATCTCGTAGTGTTCAAGATAATAATGAACTTAGACATGCTTAAGTGAGGTATCTCATAGTGTTCAAACTAATAAAGAAAAGGAACTAAGATGTGCTTAAAGAAGTATGTCCTAGTGTTCCAATGCTTTAAAAGAGGGATTAGTTCCCTACCAAGCAGTATGATTATATGGAGCAAGAAGTTCTTCTCCAAGCTCCTCCCCAAGCTCCAATTGATCCTTTAGTTGAGAATGTTACTCATGCGGAGTTTTGGGTGATTATCCAGATGTTGGCCTAAGCCTTGACGGCTGAAGTCAATAGAGAGGTTATAGCTTCGGTGAATCCTAATGTGAATTCCGTGGCCTTAAGAGTGAGGGATTTTATAAGGATGAGCCCTTCGGAGTTTTATGTCTCCAAGGTGGAAGAGGATCCTAAGGAGTATATATATGAGGTTTATAAAGTTCTTGCCATTGTGGGGGTGACTTCAGTATAGAAAGCGGAGTTAGTCTCTTACCTATTGAAAGGTGTTTCTCAAATATGGTAAGATAAATGGAAGGAGAGTAGACTTGTAGGAGCGGGTCCCAGAGAGTGGGAGGTGTTTAAGTTGGCATTTCTTGATAGGTTCTTTCCCCTAGAGTTGAGTGAGGCTAAAATGCAAGAGTTCATTAACGTTAAGTAAGGTAGCATGAGTGTTAAGGAGTATGCCATGAAATTTACGCAACTATCCAAGTATGCTCCAACTATAGTGGCGATTCGAGGGCAAGGATGAATAAGTTTATGATGGGAGTGTTCGACTTAGTAGCAGAGGAATGTCGTACAACAATGCTTATTGGTGTAATGGATATCTCTCGTCTTATAATGTATGCTCAATAAATTGAGGAGTCATAACTCGAGGAAAAGAATTGGGAGGTGGAAAGAGCTAGGACCGGTGATGAGAGCTTCTCCAATGCTAGGTCCGATGGAGAAGGTATAATTAAGTTTAAACAAAGGTATTCGGGTCAAAAGTCTCCCAATACCCCTAGTTTTAACCAAGAGAAAGGTAGTGGGTCTCCATTACCTAAGCCTACTTGTACCAACTGTGGAAGGAATCATCATGGTAAGTGCCTAGCCGACATGGATGGTTGTTAAGGTTGTGGAAAAGGTGCGCACAAAATGAGAGATTGCCCGGAACTTAAGGCTAAGGGAAGAGTGGATAAGCAAGTTGCTACTAGTGGTTCGGATGGGAATGCTCCAAAAAAGAATAGGTTCTATGTTCCCTAAGTTAGAAGGGAGCAAGAGTGTCCTCCGAATGTTGACACTGATATGTGTTTTAAGCTGTAGCAGATTCTAGATTACTTGTCTTTTGTGACTTATTATGTTAGACTTTGATGTTGTCTTGAGTATGAGCGGGCTATATTATTATTATGTGTTGTTGATAGTAGAACCCTACTTGGCCTTTTTGACCTTTGGGTATGTTTGTAAAAGCTTAAGTGATAACTTGGTCTGACCTTAGAATTAAAAGTGATGGTACTTAGAAAGTCCGTTTAGGCATGCTCCCAAGGGGGAGATAATGTGTCTAGATAGCAAGGTCATTCTGTGGTTATGTGTCGCCATGATTTCTTTATATGCATGTTCATGAAAAAGCTTAAGTCTTGATAGTAATCACTTATGTGCATTGTTTTTCCTCATGTTGAAGTGCATCGAGTATAGTTGCTTATAGAACTTCAAGATATGACTAGATGAGCATGCCTTAGTTTGGAGTTGAAAGTTTCTTCCTTGAATAAATGCTTTTTGAGAGAAGATTGCATATGAGCGCCATGAGTGTATGTTGAGTATGTTTTAGCTAGGATATGATAGTTCCTCCTTGAATATGAGTAGATGGAGAATTTCATGCATTTCAGGTTGTGAGATGTAGTTCCTACCTCCTTATGTTGCATTGAGTATGTTTATTTTGTAGTTAAAGTTTTCCTCTTTAGTTCTGTGCATTTAAGATGTGTTGCATGCATGGTGGGCATGTTGAAATCTGCCTCATAAGTTGTTAATTGATGTTGAGTTGGCATAATGACATGGCTGCTGATGTATTTTCTGTTTTCAGAAGATAGATATTATTTGTTTTAGTCTTTCAGTTGTGAGTTTCCTAGTCTTTAGGCATGTAGAGTTGTTGGTAGACTTAGTGCCTAGTTAATACGAAGATCTATTTTTCAGTTACTGTATTATTTACTGCAGATTGTTAGGAATTCACTCTATTTAAATATTTCTTCTTTCAGCTTAATAAAATATCTCTTTTTCTTCGTCTATCGTATGTTTTTCTTCAGCTGTTAACACCAACAAATTGGTATCAAAGCCCTCTTCGTAAGGGACTTGTGAGTGACTTGTGAGTGTAGTCTACGTGAACCATCAACAAAGTCCCTACTTGTTGCCCTGAAAAGCCATCAGAACACGTGGATTCAGAACACTCTTTTGGTTCTTATGCTATTTCTCCACCAGTGTTTGATGGAGAGAACTACCAGGTATGGGCTATCAAGATGCAAACTCACATGGAGGCATGTGATCTCTGGGAAGTAGTAGAGGAGGATTACGAAATTCTTGATTTACCAAGCAATCCAACAATGGCTCAGATCAAACTTCACAAGGAAAGGAATACAAGAAAATCCAAGGAGAAATCTTGCTTATATGCTGCACTTTCACCTACAATTTTTTCCAGAATTATGACTTTGGAATCGGCAAAAGCAATCTGGGATTTTCTAAAAGAAGAATACCAAGGAGATGAGCGGATCAAAGGTATGAAAGCTATGAATCTCAATAGAGAATTTGAGATACAAAGAATGAAAGATTCTGAAACTGTCAAAGAATACTCAGATAGGCTTCTTAGCATTGTGATCAAGGTAAGAATGTTGGGCAATAAGCTTCCTGATAGCAGAGTTATTGAGAAACTTCTTGTTATATTACCTGAGAAGTTTGAACCAACCATTGCTTCCTTAGAAAATACTAAGGATCTGTCAAAGATCACTTTGGCAGAATTACTAAATGCATTGCAGGCACAAGAGCAAAGAAGGTTAATGAGATAGGAAAGGTCTGTTGAAGGTGAACTTCAGGCCAAGTTGCAAAACTATCCTGGAAACAAATACAAGAAAATCAAAGGGAAGAAGAATTATGCTAAAAATAATCAGGTTTCTGCTGGTAATGGAAGTAGCCACAATTCCGGCAACAACAGAGGAGAAAAATTCCCTCCGTGTCAATACTGTGGAAGGAAGAATCATCCTCACTTCAAATGCTGGAGAAAGCCGGGTATTTGATGCCAAAAATGTCAAAAACTTGGGCATGTTGAGATCATCTGCAAGGAAAAAGGACAACATCAACAATGAGAAGCTCAAGTTGCAAATCAACATGAGGAAGAACAACTATTTGTTGCATCATGTTTTGCATCTAGTATTTCGAGTGACCGTTGGCTTATTGATAGTGGTTGTACAAACCACATGACTAGTGATGAAAAGCTTTTCAAAAGGCTTGATAGAACAGCAATATCAAGAGTCAGGATTGGAAATGGAGAATGCCTCCCAGCAAAAGGAAAAGGGACTGTAGCTATTGAGAGTTATACAGGGTCAACACTTATTTCTAAAGTTTTGTTTGTTCCTGAACTTGATCAGAATTTATTAAGTGTTGGACAGCTACTTGAAAATGGGTTCAAATTATTTTTTGAAGATAAGGCGTGTCTGATCATTGATCCAAGTGATCAGGAACTATTTAGAATTAAAATGCAAGGTAAAAGCTTTTCTTTGAATCCAATGGAGGAAGAAAAAATAGCTTTTCCATGTCAGTCTAGTGTTGCAGAAACTTGGCACAAACGGTTGGGTCACTTCCACCACAGGGCGCTTTTGTATAAACAGAAAAAAGGGTTGGCAAAAGGTTTACCTTCACTTGAAGAGGAACTCCCAAGTTGCGAGGCATGTCAATTTGGTAAGCAGACAAGATTTCCAATCCCAAAATCAACTTGGAGAGCGACTCAAAAATTGCAGCTGATTCATACAGATCTTGGAGGCCCCCAAAGAAATCTATCATTGAAAGGAAGCATGCATTACATAATATTTGTTGATGATCTAACATGGATGTGTTGGATATACTTCTTAAGATTCAAATCGGAGGTTGCTGAAGTTTTTTGGAAATTCAAAGCCTTGGTAGAAAGTCAAAGTGGCTGCAAACTACAAGTGCTCAGATCAGATAATGGGACTGAGTACACTTCAGATCAGTTCAAAAACTTTTGTGAAGTTGCTGGAATAGAGCATCAACTTACTACTCCATATACTCCCCAGCAAAATGGAGTAAGTGAAAGGAAGAATAAGACCATCATGGAGATGTCAAGGTGTATGTTGCACGAGAAAGAGCTTCCCAAAAAGTTTTGGGCAGAGGCAGCCAATACTGCTGTATTTTTGTTGAATAGGCTGCCTACAAAGGCAGTGAATGGTCAAACACCTTTTTAAGCTTTGCATGGGTACAAACCTTTACTAAAAAATCTCAAGATTTTTGGTTGCTTATGTTTTTCTCACATACCTCTGCTGAAAAGGGATAAACTTGACAATAAGGCAAAATCGGGAATTTTCATTGGCTATAGCTTGCAATCAAAATCTTACAGAATTTTCCAACCACAAACTGGAAAATTTTTAGTAAGCAGAGATGTGGAATTTGTAGAACAAAAGAGATGGGATTGGGATGGAGAAAAGCAAGAAAGAGAAGCTAAAGAGTTGCACAATTTTGAGGAATGAGTTAATCATCCTCCTGTTTGAGGAACCAGATCACTTTCAGATATCTATCAAAGATGCAATGTAGCTGTATTTGAACCTGCTAAATATGTAGAAGCTGAAAGAGACAAGGAATGGATAGTCGCAATGCAGGAAGAGCTAACCATGATCGAGAAAAATGACACATGGAAGCTGATAGAAAGGCCTACAGACATAAAGGTTATTGGTGTTAAATGGGTTTACAGAACTAAGCTAAATGCAGATGGTTCGGTGAAAAAACACAAAGTTAGGCTTGTGGTGAAGGGTTATGCTCAGATTTTTGGTGTAGATTTTTCTGAAACATTTGCACTAGTCGCAAGACTTGACACAATCAGGCTTCTTTTGACAATTGCAGCACAAAAGGGTTGGAAAATCTACCAACTGGATGTTAAATCAGCCTTTTTGAATGGTTTCTTGCAGGAAGAAATCTATGTTGAGCAACCTGAAGGATTTGTTGCAGAAGGACAGGAAGACAAAGTCTACTTGCTGAAAAAGGCCCTCAATGGATTAAAACAAGCTCCAAGGGGTTGGTACAGTAGAATCAATGATCATCTTTCTGACTTAGGTTTTCAGAAAAGCCTAAGTACACTTTACATAAAGCATATTAACTTTGACATTATTATAATTTCTTTGTATGTTGATGATCTATTAGTAACAGGGAGTAATGTTGTGCTCATAGAAGAGTTAAAAAAAGAGATGATGAAAGTCTTTGAAATGACGGATCTCGGAGAGATGGCTTTCTTTCTTGGAATGGAGGTTAAACAAATCCAAGATCAAATATTCATTTGTCAGAAGAAGTATGTAAAAGAAATTCTGAGGAAATTTAGAATGGACGATTGCAAAAGTATGAGTACGCATATGAATCAAAAGGAGAAGTTAATGAAGGACGATGCTGCTGAACGAGTACAAGAAGTAAGCTACAGAAGCTTGATAGGATGTTTGATGTATCTTACAGCAACAAGGACAGATATATTGTATGTTGTAATGTACTATCCTGATTCTTGAATTCTCCTAGTGAATTACATATACAAGCTGCAAAAAGAGTACTCAAATATGTCCAAAGCACAATGGACTATGGAGTCAAATTTAGCAAATGCCAGAATTTTAAACTTCAAGGATTTTTTGACAGTGATTGTGGTGGTTCTGCTGAAGATATGAAAAGTACTTTAGGGTACTGTTTTATTTTTGGCGCTGGATGCTTTTCTTGGTGTTCAAAAAAACAAGAGATTGTTGCTCAATCAACTGCAGAGGTAGAATTCATTGCTGCTATAGCTGCGGTCAATCAAGCTTAATGGATAAAGAAAATCTTTTGCGAACTTGGGTTAGAGATGAAGGAAAGCACTGAGATATTTGTGGACAACCAAGCTGCCATTGCTATTTCTCACAATCCAATTTTTCATAGAAAGACCAAGCATTTCAATGTGAAGCTATATTTTCTTAGAGAAGTGCAAGAGAATAGTTTAGTGAATCTGGTATATTACAGAACGGAAGAGCAGCTGGCTGATATTTTTACAAAAGCTCTTCCGGCAAGCAAATTTGAGTTCTTGAGAAAGGAACTTGGAATTTGCAGCTCTTGATGCAAGAATGAGTGTTGAAATCTGCCTCATGAGCTGTTAATTGATGTTGAGTTGGCATAATGACATGGCTGCTGATGTGTTTTCTGTTTTTAGAAGATAGATATTTTCTGGTTTAGTCTTTCAGTTGTAAGTTTCCTAGTCTTTAGGCATGTAGAGTTGTTGGTAGACTTAGTGCCTAGTTAATAGGAAGATCTGATTTTCAGTTACTGCATTATTTACTGCAGATTGTTAGGAATTCATTCTATTTAAATATTTCTTCTTTCAGCTTAATAAAATATCTCTTTCTCTAATTCTGTCGTATGTTTTTCTTTAGCTGTTAACACCAACAGGGCTGCTAGTCTAGAGTCATTTCCTTTAAGAAGTGCTTAGAATGCCATTCAAGGATGAATGTTCCCAAAGGGGATATATTACAACACCCGGAAACAAGTAGGCTAAATTAGAGCTTGACGTGATGGTTAGAGTAGTGAATTTAGCTTCCCGTACTTAGAGTGAAGGGTTTCAAGGTAGAACATCAAGGTACGAATCCCCAAGGACCAACTAAGGGTCCTTCAGGATGACCCTAGTAAATTGCCCCATAAACAGTCCACCCACGAAAAGGGACCCACACCCCATAAGGGGGCCCATGCCCCCTGGGTGAGGGGTTATGGTTCAGGGTCCCAGTAACATGCTGCCAACCACCACCCACGGAAGACCAGCACTCCCATTGGGTCCACTCACGACCTGCGGGCGTGGTCTCTTGGGTAAGGCAGTGGTCATGTTTAAGTTGGTTAAGTGGTGACTTAGTTGAACTTTTCGAAATTAATTAGGGGTTCATTGGTGTCGTTTTAATAGAGTTTAAACCACCTATATAAAGAATTTAGGTCCTTAATTAAGTGATTCCAAATCATTATTTCAACTCACCAAAAGAAAATGCAATTCCCTCCAAGAAATTCACTCTTTAGGAAGTGAAGAAGAAGAAGAAGAGAATCAAGCTAGGTCAAGTCAAGACTCCATTGTTGCAAGATTTGTAAGTCTTTATAATCAAGGTATGATAGCTTATTCAATCATTATTCTTCCATCTATGGAGTCCCCTACTTATTCCATAATTGTGAAGATGACATCCCCTATTCAAGTTAGGGTTCCTTCCAATATTGTGGGTTTAAGTTGAGTATGAATCTAATTGAGTGGATATTGATTGTTTATGATTGAATTAGTAGTGAATCATCTTATTATGATGAATTTACACGTTTTCCATGGCTAACCCTAATTAATTGATAAAATTGAAGTAATTTGGTTTTATGCCTTGTGAAGGGAAATTGAGAATTCATAATCTTCTAGAATTGATGACATGTATAATAATTGTTCAAGAGTAAAAACATGTAGACATGTATTGAATTAGAATAATGTGATGATGGATCATCACTAGTGAAACTGGAGGTTGAACCTTTGTGATGATATATGACTAGAATTGCTTAAGAATGAGGCATGTGACTAGAATGTTTTGTGATCTAGGTATGCATGATATCTGTAAGAAGTAAAGCTTTAAGAGTAAGGCTTGTAGTCATGAATGTAGAATTCTAGGGCTTTGAGATAAAGCTAAAATGTTGAATTATGCGTGTAATTGCTTTGAGAGTGAAGCCTATATGAGAATGGTAGACTAGTAGATATCATTGTTGTGGAAAGACTTTATGCACTTTATCTACCTTATGAATGTTTGAATGCATAAAGTGATAGAATCACATGAACATGGATTGGTGATCAAGGATAGTCCCTCCGTGAGTCATGAGTTGAGTAAGGCTTAATAATTAGTCTAAGGGGGTGTATGATCGGCCCAAATGGATATTGACAAAGAGAAGGAGGCTCACACCTAGTTGAGTCCGGGCTTTCAAATTAAAGGAGGAACTCTCACATAGTAGAGTCCAGATTTTCCCAAAGTAGATCTCATGAGATGGAAACCTTCACATAGAGAAGTCCGGGTTTCTAGTTGCAATCTCCGTATCCAATGAACTAAGACATACTTGAAAAGGTATCTCCATGTGTTCAAAAGCATTATTGAACTAGACATGCTTGAGAAAGAATCTCCAAGTATTCAAGCATAATGAACTAAGACATGCTTGAGGAAGCCTCTCCAAGAGTTAAAATACCTAATGAACTTAGACATGCTTAATAAAGTATCTCATAGTGTTCAAGATAATAATCAAATTAGACATGTTTAAGTGAAGTATCTCATAGTGTTCAAACTAATAAAGAAAAAGGAACTAAGATGTGCTGAAAGAAGTATCTCCTAGTGTTCTAATGCTTTAAAAGAGGGACTAGTTCCCAACCAATAAGTATGATTATGATGACTTAAAGTAGTACTTAGTGTGGGTGAGTTTATGGTGTCTTATACATGCATTGCACAACTATGACCTAAGATTACTAGAAAGTCTTTCTCGTATATGATGTATGCTTATATTGGATTGTGTTATAGTTGCCTTCCTTTATATGCTTGACTAAAGGAGAGAGATTCCCTTGTCTATGAGAAGTAAGCTAAATATGAGATCTAAAGATGATAAATAGGTATGATGACCTAAAAGTGGTATTTAACATGGGTGGGATTATGGGGTCTCATCTATGCATTGCACAAATATGGCATAAAGGTTACTTATGAAGTTTCTATTATGCTATGAGGATTTAAGTATGGACTATGCTTATGGATATGTGGTATCTCTTATGCTATGTATTATTCCTTATGTTGACTTATGCTCATATTATGTCTATGTTGGAGATTATGCTTATGTCTTACGTTGACTAACCATTATGTTATGTTAGCTATCATATTTAGTACATTTTGTACTAACGTATAATATTGCCTAAATTCTTATTAAATGTAGGGTCCGTCAATCTTGAGTTATATTTTCGTGACTAGGTTCGTAGTAGGAGCAGGGAGTTGAAGACTTGGTGAGTCTTCATAGCATCGAGGATGTGATCACCTTTCCTTTATTTCTTTCTTTCATGTTTTAGACTTTTATATGGGCTGCGTCCCAAAGATGTATTCAAGTTGTATTAGATGGTTTGAGACAAAGTGTTATAGACTTCTACTTGCTTATATAAAAGACGTCGATTATATGGAAAAAGTTTTAAAATTTCCGCATCATTTGTATTGCTTTATGTTTTGATATGCTAAGTGGCTTACATTGAGTCCTTCAGGGTTCTTTGTGCCATGTTACATCTAGGGTGTACCCCTGGGTCATGACCGGAACAACCTGATTCTTGTGATATCTTCTTGAATGAGAACGGACCACAAATATCCACGAAGTTCCAAATATTATCATGGGGGTCTCCGTGGGCCATCCCTGTATATAATCCTTTCATTTTGAGGAGTTGTAGCATCGTGCTAGTAACATGGAAGACAACATTCCCCTCAACCGGAGGTGGACGTATTGCACCAATACCACCCAATTGAATTGGGTCATTAGCATCATTCAGATTTCCAATATCGTCTCGGTGGCCCACTTGGCCACCATTACCCCCGTTCACGCTCATCTCTTCCTCCGTTCAAAACACACCAACACAAACAAAAACCAAAGTAAGTCGATTCAACTACAACACAAAAAGATTACAATTCAACTTCAGTAATAGAATTCTACACAACACCACTCCAGCAACGACGCCAATTTTGATGAAAGCTCAACCACACCTCATCCAATACTATGTGTGGGTGGTCGTTATCTAGTACAAAACCCAATGAAGAGTTGGGATCGAACCCACAGGGACAGGTACAATGTTCAAATTCAGTTACGAAGTTATAAGTTCAATTTAATTGGTGGTAGGAATAAAAATTATCGAAAACATTGACATAAATTGAAAGGGGTGACAACAAATGTCAGATGGGGGAGGGGGTTTGGATTTGCAATTAATAGTTGAATCAAGTACCAAAACAGCGGAAACAACAATATTAAGAAGGATTCTCGGGATGTGATCGATTATAAGCTAATAATGATATATTGGTAATTAAAATTTAACATTAATTTCCTGAAACACTATGGGTAGGCTAGGCTATAAGTATATTAGCTTTCTCTCTAACAACTATTACGGTTCAGGCGAGTTCTCTCAAACCTCAACAAGCTTAACAAGATAAACAACCCACAACCTTAATGTATACACTCTCTCAAGCTAGCTAGGTAGAACTGAGTTTAAGATTCACTATCTCGAGTTGAACCCATATCAACCCAATACCTACAATCATTAATCAAAAGCATTGGCTCCAAAACCTCTCTCTCGAGCAAGCCAAGAACTCTAAACTACAATTGCATTTTCAACTACAATCCATATATTAAAACACAACTAATGATTAAACCCACATTAAAACAACAATTTCATCATTAAACAACAATACCCATAAGATAATTAGACAAATAAATACATGATCACACCCCAAGAATTGGGGTTTTAACTACACATCATAAATATAGAGAAATGATTACCAAATATACTAGCCATGATATGGGTAAAGGTTCTCAAGTCTTTACAATAGTCCAAATTCAATAAATTCAAAACCCTTCGAATTCTTTAAGTTTGAGCCTCAAAAGCTTAAAACTCTACAATGGAACCTCAAAAACTAAGAGAGAAACTTAAAATCTCTAACTCAGGGAATTAGAGCTGGAAAAAGACTACCGAATCCTTATCAAATTTCAATTTATAGTTGCCCAATTTTTGGCCCAAAAGGCCATTGGGAGGAGTAAATCGGGCCTCGCCGAATAGGTCGATGATCCGTCCTTTGCTCCCTTATATTGCCAATTTGCAATGGCCATCAGTCCTCCATGTCCACTAACTTTAGGCGATCAAAGTTGCCCTCGCAGATTCATTCGGCTATTCGCCGACTGCCCATTCCTATCGCCAAGTTGGTTCTTCCCCAGGGCTGGCATACTGGAACTTTGGGCTAGCTAAAGAGCCACTAAGCGGTTTGCCGAGTACTCTTGGCGATCACCAGTATCACTTTTCTTCATTTCGTTAGTTTGTTTGCTCCTTTTTGCCTGGTAGTGTCCTTGCCTTGCTCCTTAACCTACATACCTACAAATCAATGCTTTCACATCACTTCATACATAAATTAGGCATTTGAGGACACTAAAACTATCAAAACAAATCCCTAAATGAGTCCAAATCTCAGACTTATCAACTTCTAAAACCAACTTTGCAAACTGATAGCATGACCCTGGGTAACTATTATGAGGATTAAATGATTTTTTTTTGAGAATTTCCAAAAATGACCTTCTAGGCCATTACATCAGCCACTACTAAAAAACATATCCGTCCTCGAACATAAAGTAAATGAAAGTACTCGAAGTATTAAAAAGCTGAGGATATCTGGCATGCATGTTAGAATCAGTCCCCAAGTCGCTTCCCCAACTAAACAATGCTTTCTCTGCACCTTAACTGAAGAAATTTCCTTTGTCCTAAACTTTCGAATTCCTGCCTATTCAAGATGGCTATGGGCTCCTCCACAAATGAAAAAATTGAACCCAACACCATTGAATCGAGTGAAATCACATAGGCTAATCTGGGACATACTTACAAAGCATGGAAACGAGAAAAATCGCATGCACAACTGACAAGCTAGGCAGAAAGGTTAACTTATAGACCACCTCCCCAATCCGCCCCGAAATCACAAAACAGCCAACAAATCTAGGGTTAAACTAGTCTACAGCCAACGAATCTAGGGTTAAACTAGTCTTTCTTCATGAATCTCATCACACCCTTCATGGGTTACACTAGAAGCAAAACCAGATTACCCTCCATAAACTCCAAAGAGCGAACCCTCATATTCGCATAACATTTTTGACAACTCTAAGCTATTAAGAACATACCCTTAATCAAACGGACATGCTCAATAGTATCTCTAAGCAATTTTGTATCCAACGAGTTCATCTCAACTGCATCAAACCAACTAATCGAAGATCTACACCTCCTACCATACAACATCTTAAATAGTGCCATCTGAATACTCGAATGATACTTGTTGTAGGAAAATTCCGCTAAGGGAAAATGTTGATTCTAATGAGCACCAAAGTCAATCACATTCGCCTGAAGCATGCCCTCAAACACCTGAATATCTTCTCAGAGTGTCCATCCATCTAAGGGTGAAATACTGTACTCATGTTTAACCAAGTACCAAAATCATGATGCAAGGCCCTCTTGAAGTGAGAAGTGAGAAGTGAACCTCAGATGGAGACAATAGAAATAAGAACTCCATGAAGTTGAACTATCTGACTACTGTAGAGTCGAGCTAACTTCTCCACGTTTACCTCACTTGAAGCGGTATGAAATGTTTGGACTTGATCAACCTATAAACAACCACTCAAACAAATTATAACCACCTATGATGGTAGGGAAACCCACTACGAAGTCCATTGTGACAGGCTCCAAGTTCAAAGCAAGAATGTGCATCATCTGAAACACACCACTAGGCCGTTGATGCTCAAACTTGACCTGTTGGATAGTTAAACATCTAGAGACAAACTATGTAATGTTCCACTTAGTACTGCACGACTAGTAATGCTGAGTTAGATGGTGGTACATCTAGGTTGCACCGTGATGAATAGAGTATCTAGAGCAATGAGCCTCCCCTAAGATCAATCTAAACAATTCATCCACCTTGGGCACATAAATCCTGCCCCCAATTCTGAACACTCCATCAGAATGAAGCACCACCTCCTTAGATTCACTCGTCAAAATGTTGTGATGAATAACACATAACCTCTTACCATCAAAATACCTCTAATCTGCTCAATCAAAGAAGTATGGGCCTCATCATAGGCAATAACATGACCGTCCTTTTAAATATGAAACCGGTTAATATAGTTGGCTAATATCTGAACATCTCTAAACAAGGGTCTCTCTTGAATGGCGACAAAACTCCCCATGCTAGAGTATTTCCTACTTAAGGCTATAACATTCGCCATTCTAGGATGATATATGATGGTCGTGTTGTAGTCCTTCAACAACTCAAGTCATCTATGTTGCCTCAAGTTCAATTCCCCTAACTAAAGATGTACTAAAGACTCCTATGATCAATGAATACGTCGCAATGCACCTCACACAAGTAGTGACGCCACAACTTAAGAATAAAAATGATAGCCTCCAACTCCAAGTCATAAGTAGGGTAGTTCTTCTTAGGGTCTTCAACTGTCTAGAAGAACAAATAATTACCTTTCCCTTCTGCTTGGTCATGACAGGTCATGTAAAGTTCTTTTCGCATGATTTCATAACTCTGATGCATTGCTATCATAATTAGTAGATTCCATGTACTAATGTATACTTGTACCTACATTGTTTCACTAATATAGGGTCTGACACTCATGCCTCTCACACTCGTGGCTAGTTGATCTTTTGACGCTCAAGGATTGGTGAGTCCTCATGTTTGAGGACCGAGAAACTTTTATAACTTTTATGTCATTTTAGTTTTCATACATTTATACGTGGTGTATGGGTTATGTCCCAACCATTTCTTTTGATTAGTAGATGGCTTATTGAAACTTATGTTAGACTTCCATTTTTGTCAAACTCTTTTACGATACAAGACTATTTCTTTGAAATCTTTATATCCCAATTATACTGTATGATGTATGCTAAGAGGCATGTGTAAGGCATATTAGGGTTCTTTACGTCATGTTACGCCTACGGTATACTTTGCATCATGGCACTCTATCAATTAGAAGTCAGTGAGACCTCCTCAGTTTCGGAGGGCTCCAACTTAGTAGTTCAGTTTATTTGTTTTTTCAATCATTGTTATTAGAATAGTCAGGGGCGCTTATCTTCAGTTAGTAGAGGCTTCATAGATCGATAAAGTTAGTGAGCTAGATTAGTCTTGAGTATTCAAAAGTTCTAAACATTTTTATTATTATTAACATTATTTATATTTAGATTTGTTTCATACTTTTGCATGAGATATCTTTAATTGATTTTAAATGTCCATTTTATAAGGCTTCCACATGGATGTATAGTGTTCCACTAAATAGTCAGCCAGTCCAAGGGTTCCCTTTGGAGTAGCAATGACTCTAAGTGTTGGCCACGTCCAGGTTATAGGCTTGGGGCGTGACAAATAGGGTCGCTACAAATCATTCTTACTAAACGGCATTCTCCTTCAAATATAAGGAGAAAAAGTATCTAGACTAGTAAAATTCTCAGGATATCTAATTCACATGTATAACTTGATCTTTCGAGAGGCTTCTTCTACCTAATGATATTTCGACTTCACATTCACATATGCTATCTCTTTTGAAATGGCTTCCAGGTCCTTCTCAAATAGCATATTCTGATTTAATTACACCAAATCCCAAATGAACATATGAGCACAACAATTTGGTATTTCTTCATCATCAAAAAATGATCCACCTGATGAAGAACTCATAGTCTTGGAGGTAAAGCCAGCTCACCAATACGATGTATTCTCTCAAATGGATTAATTAACCTAGTTTTGAGCTTGACCTTCTTCCTAAACCTCATGACATCTTTCATAGGTGATTCCATCAATAGAACCTTCTCGTCAATCATGAAATTTAAGTAATGAACTCTTTGATAGGTGTAACTGTCACGACCCAAAGTACATCTATAAGTGACCTGGTGAACAAGACCATGAGAGGCCTTAAACAAGTCACTTTATATAAGTATGGCACTATGAAATACATAAAGAGAACATTACATGAAATTGAGATATAGTCTCAAACTCTAATTAGAAGATAAAGGATACCCATATAGAGTACATGTTTGAAGTAAATACGAAAATTAACCATATCTGACAAAATGTGTAGTAATCATAATGTGGCAAGTACAAACCCCTAGAACCACGACCAATGTCTGAGAACTGAATGTCTAAGAAAGCAATAAAGTTGATAATGGCCTTACCCTCAAACCATGAGGACTCACCAATCCAACCACAACGCAGAGCAATCTAACTAGCCTCGACCAGCAGGAAGAGTGATAGATCCTATAATATAAACCAATATAGGCACAATATGCATCAGTACTTTAAATTTACTGACTATGAGGAAAATGAAGTGAAGCGCTACGCCAAGGCGGAGGGACAGAAAAAGAAACGACTCCGAAGAAAAAAATTGGGGTTCCCAATGATTCTCCATAATCAAACATGATATCATTATGAGTTTAAAACATGATGCATGACCAAGTAAAACATATCAAAGTTCATAAGATAAATCATAAATCATGGGACAACGTCAATGCAACGTTTGAAAATCATAAGTAAAGCTTAATTCATAATCATTGAGGAAGTCATAAAACATTTTGAAAAAAACATAGTTCTTTGTAGTATGTTTACTTTTAACCGACATAGATTATGTGAGCTATAACATGGAATCTTGTGTCTTACTTTCACAAAAAGGAGATGTCCTACTATTCCAAGGTAAAAGACCATAACTTCTAGCATAGGGGGATCCACTAGCTAATGTCTTTCTAATACAAATCCTACGGTTGCACTTTGTTAGGAACAAAGGAATTGCTTCTATAGACCCAACCTCTACAAACTATAGAGCCTCATTTCCAAAGCCATCTCGGTACCAAGGAAAATCCCAATGGAAAATAGACATAATCATATACTTTGAAAGGTATGAACCTGGTACTACTTATCCAATCATAAACTTTATATTTTAGAATAGGTCATTTCAGAACCAAGATGTCACCACCTATTCATATAGACACTTATCTAAGAATCTAAATCATGATCATTTTTCATAAAGAAAAAACCTTTCACATGACATTTTGAGATTTTATCTCAAAGCATCCTTTATTCATTAATCATCAATTTCATGATGCATGAATAACTTCATAATCATAACTCATATTCATAATATAAGCATAAAGAATGGGTTCATATGAAATCATTTATAAAACATGAAATCAAATCAAATCATGCATAATCAGATCATTTTTTAACAATTGAATCATAATAAATAGAACCAATGAATAATAACATGAAACCCTAGAAAATTAGGTTGAAATCATAAAGGAAATTAAGTTTCTCTTGGGACCCAATGGATGAAAGGAATCCATTGGTTAATTTCCCTTATACCTTGGTCATCAAATCCCTAAAGAATAAAGAAGAAACATTGAAGCTTGAAACCCTAATATTTTTCCTTGGGAGCATTTGAGAGAGGATTAGAGAACAAGACCTTGAGAGAACTTCCGAGTTTTGAGTGAATGAGAGGAAATGGGTTATTTGAAAACTAAAGGTAATTATAGATCCTTAGAATAAGTTAGAAATGACATAATTTAGGAATTAATAGGATAGGTAATGACCCAATTAAGCCTGAGCAAAAATTGCAAAACAAACCCTACAGATCGACTTACAGTCTGTAAGAACTTATAGAGGTGGTGAGTTTATGTCAAAATAATTTAGTTCCATTTGTGAGGAAAATTAAATACACAGAGAGCACACATCACCTTATACACCAAAGCAGAATGGTGTAGTCGAATGAAAGAACCACACAACTTTCGAGATGGGTAAAAGCATTCTAGAAGGTAGAGGTGTACCAAAGTGTTTTTGGGCTAAAGTTGTTGTCACTGCTATCTATTTGCTGAGTATTTCTCCCACTAAGGCAATGTTTAATCAAACACCATATGAAACTTTGAGAGGTAACAAGCTCAAGTTAAGTTACTTTCTTGTGTTTGGTTGTATAGTTTATGCCTTAATATATTCACAAGCTCGACATAAGATTGATGAAAATATGAAAAATGTATTTTCATCGGATATATGACATAATCCAAGGCTTATAAGCTATATAAACTAGTGAGTGGCAAAATTACAGTCAATAGAAATGTTGTGTTTAATGAAGATGCAAGTTGGACCTTTAATTCCACAAATTAAAGTTCAAGCATTCAATTGTTGCCTTCTGACGATATTCTTGGTCAAGAGTACGTAGCAACTCCTTTTTTTGGAAGATCCATCGGCTACCTCATCAATTGCACCATCAACTTCTCCAATATAGGAAAAGCCATCCAGTGAACCAACTCCATTAAGAAGATCAACAATAGATAGGAAACAAATTCCTAGAAATCCTAATAATACATCTTGTACTTTTGCTTTACTTGTTTCAGATCCTACTTTCTTTGAAGATGCTGAAAAAGAGGATAAATGGTTCAAGGCTATAGAAGAGGAGCCAATGGCTATTCAAAAGAATCAGACATGTGACTTGGTAAATTTGATAGAAGGAAAGAAAGCTATTGGGTTCGAATGAGTGTTTAGAACCAAGTATCATGCAAATGGCAGCATTCAAAAACAAAAGGCAAGGCTCATCGGAAAGGGTTAATCCCAACAACAAGGTATTGACTCCGATGACACTTTTTCTCCTTTTTCCCTCTTTGAAACTATGAGAACTTCCTTAGCCTTGGCTGCTAACTTGAATTGATTAGTGAACTAATTTGATGTTAACTATAACTTTTTAAATGAGTGATTTAGAAGAGGAAGTATATGTATCACGACCTGAAGGTTTTGTACTTAATGGCAAAGAAGATAAGGTTTACAAGTGAAAAAGGCATTGTATGGCTTAAAACAAGCGTCGTGGGCATGGTGCTTTAAAATTGATTCTTATTTCCAGAAGAGTGGCTTTTAAAGGAGCAACAATGAGCCTAATATTTGTATAAAAAGAGAAGATAAAAATGATTTTCTAGTTGTATGTCTTTATGTTGACGATGTGATATGTATTGGTTCGGGTGAGTCTATCATCATTGAATTTAAAGACCGAAGAATTTTGAAATGTCTAATTTGGGCATAGTGCATTATTTTCTTAGTCTTGAGGTGAAACAAGGAGTTGATGGCATATTTCTTTGATAAAGAAAATGTGAACAAATCTTTTGAAAAAGTTCAATATCGTAAATTGCAATGTTGCTGCTACATCGATGAATATTAATGAGAAGTTATGTTGTGATGATGGTTTTGAAATGGAAAATGTGACTTATTTTAGAAGTCTAGTCGGTGGTTTGAACTACTTGTCTAATACAAGACCACACATTTCTTTCTCTGTTGACATCATATCGACATTTTTGTTCAATCTAAGTAAGCTTACTCTTGGAGTTGCAAACAGACAACTGGGATATCTGGCAGGTACGACAAATCATGGAATTTGGTATTCTAAGGTTAATTTTTTTCGATTAACTGGCTTTACTGGTAGTGACTACGCAGAAAGCATTGATGATAAATAGAGCACATCGGGTTTCTTGTATAATCTTGAATCTGGAGCAGTTTCATGGAGTTCAAAGAAGCAGGAAGTGTTAGCATTATAAACTTCAGAGGTTGGATATATTGCAGCAACTTCTGCAGCTTATCAAGAAGTATCATTAAGAAGATTTGTTGCTGATTTTAAACAGAAACCAGCAGGTGCAACTGAGATTTTTGGTGACAATAGATCAATTGTTGCGATGACGAGGAAGCCAACATTCCACAGTAGAACAAAGCACATATATATTCTTTATAAATTTAATCGACGTCTTGTTCCTACAAGAGGGATTACTTTGAAGTCATTTGATAAAAAAGAGCAAGTAGCATACATCTTCATGAAGTCAGTTCCGCAAGAAAAGCACAAGTTCTTCAAAGGTCAACTTGGAGTCTGCAGTTTTGAATCAAGGGAAGTATTGAAAAGTGATTCAAAAGATACTTGACCAAGTCTTTAGGAGTTTGTTAGTTAGTTTCCTTTATCATAGTAAGTTTAGATATTGTTACAGATTAGTAGCTAATTAGTAATTACAGGGTTAGTGGACCTAGAATTTAGTACTCTCAGTTTTTGGTAAGCCTATTTATAGCAGGTCTTGTTGCTTTTATCATAAATCATATCTCAAGAAGTTTGCAGTAACTTTGAATATCTTTAGCTCTCTTTTTGTTCATTTTCCCTTTTGATTATCTTTTTCTTTCCAATGGAGAACACTCAATTAAAGATGTGTACTATGTCAATAGGTTGAAGTACAATCTACTAAGTGTTTCAAAGATTTGTGGTGAAGGCAATGAAGCTAAGTTCTTATTAAATAAGTATGTGTTTACGAACTTGATATCTCTGGATATGATTTTGATGGAAAAGAGATGCAAGAATATGTATATTGATGATCTACACACTACTCGTAGTGATAATCTCATATGTCTCCGTGCTCAAAGTTAAAATGATGACTTGTGGCACAGAAGACTTGACGATGTAAGTGCTTCTGTTTTGAAAAACATTGTGTCGAATGGCCTGGTCCGTTGATTGCCAAAGATTAAATTTGTAGATCGAAAAGTTTTTGATACACGTGTCAAAGGAACAAAAATCAGATATTCTTTCAAGAAAAAAAAGCAAGTAAACACCAATGGGCCTAATGAATTACTCCAATTGTGTCACACCCCGAGGCTAACCCCTTGGCATAACACGGGACCTAGGATCATGCCAGTCATGCCTTTATACCCCTGGCAAGGTATATTGGGACCTCCTGATGGGGTGTATACATCAAACTCCACGTTTAGCTCACGTGGATTTAGGTCGGTTAATAGTAGCTCCCACAGTCAGTCTCTTAGTTCATTTGACCAGGTTTTCAGTATATAATTCATAAATCAGTTCAGCATGTTATTTTTATGACTAGTACTTGGTCATTGCATTTAGCTTAGCTTTTTAGTTATGTTTCAGTATTTACATTTTTACTCAGTTTATATCATTGCTCAGTTTTGCTTGTTCAGCTTATATATATTTGTTCAACTTAGTATCTATATCCTGCATGCTTAGTATATTGCATATACTGATGCATACTATGCGCTACATCCTTTCATGATGTAGGTTAAGGTACTTAGCATCCAGATCACGCTTAGATTGATTCTCGCTTCGCATTTAGCAGTTTCAGTGGTGAGTCCTCATATTTTGAGGACAATAGACATGCTTTCAATTTATTCTTTACTTTCAGTTTTGTTAGAACTAGCTGGGGGGCATGTCCCAGCAACTCAACTCAGCTAGAGGCTTTTCAAACATAGTAGTAGATTTACCTTGAGTTGTTAAGTGAATGTGTCAGTTATCAGTAAAGTCTTTGTATGTTTTATATATTCAGACTATTTGGGTTTTGTTCCCCATTTTAAGATATCCACTACTTTTAGCTTCCGCATAGTCCATGTTGTACTTAGTTATTTTTTGTATGCTTATGATATGCCAAACATGGGGTTAGCTTGGGGTCACTCGTGATCCTAGGTCCTGTGTTACGTCAAAGGGGTAGCCTCGGGGCGTGACAAACTTGGTATCAGAACATTAGGTTCAAGAGCCCTAGGATGTCTTAAAGCCATACTAAGTAGAGTTTCTTTCATGGGTATGAAGTGCACCACATCTTTGAGAGGGAGGCTACGAAGTGTCTTAAGAAAAACATCAGTTTCTTTGTTATTCTTATCGTGCGTGGGTATAATCCAACTTCTCCTTTCTAATCCATCGTTATGCATTTCAGATTATGCATCCTCGTAGAGCTAACACACAGAATGCTAACACACGCAATGTTAATGCAGTTCCTCTAGTCCCAAAGCATAAGGTTACGAATGCAAAATTTTGAAATGTGATCCAGCTCTTTGCTCATAGTGTGGCCAATCAAAATAATCAGCAGGTCCAGTTCCTACAAACACTAATGGTGGATCAGCTATAGCTAGGGTTTGAAACTTCGTTCGAATGAATTCGCCTGAGTTTATAGGGTTGAAGGTTGGGGAGGACCCACACAACTTTATCTATGAGGTTAAGAAGTTTCTTGGAGTAATGCAAGTGACTGGAACTGATAGTGTTGAGTTAGCATCCTATTAACTTAAGGGTGTGGCTCATATATAGTTCACTCAGTAGAAAGAAAACAGGGGTGGAGATGCAGTTCCTGTGACTTGGGATTGTTTTACTGTAGCTTTTCTAAATAGGTTCTTCCCAAGGGAATTGAGAGAAGCTAAGGCACATGAGTTTATAAACTTGAAGTAGGGGTCAATGTCAGTCCAAAAGTATGGGCCAAAGTTCACTCAGATCTCCAGGTATGCTCCACATATGGTTGCCGATTCAAGGGCACATATGAGTAAGTTCCTATTTGGGGTATCCGATGTGGTGAAGACCGAGTGCAGGAATGCTATGCTTTTAAGGGACATGGATATCTCTAGACTCATGACTCATGCTCAGCAGGTTGAGGGAAATAAGTTTAGGGAAATGGCTAAAGATAACAAGAAGTCTAGAACACGGAACTATGAATACTCTAAGCATAAGTTGCGTGGTAGGAATCGTTCACAGTTTCAGCAGAGGTCTATAGCCCCACCACTTTCATCAACTAGTGCTCCATCCCCCAGGTTTCGACACAGTCAGAAAGGTAGGCGACAGGCTCTAAGTCTCAAGAGAGTGCTTACAGGACCTTCCCAACTTGTCCATAGTGTGGTAAGAACCATCTAAGCGAGTTTCTTGCAGGCAGGAAGGGTGCTTTGGGTGTGGTCATTCTTTCCATGGATTGAAGGATTGTGCTTCTTCAAGGTAGGGGCAAGGAGGTAACAACAATATGGCTTAATCTACAACTCCAGCACCACCCCAGCAGGTCACCCAATTCAGCAGGGTGCTTCGTCTTGCATATGTGGCGGTCAGTGCTAGAACAGGTTGATGTGGTCATTAGTACGTTAGGAGTCTTTCATTTAGATGTTTATGCATTGTTAGATCCAGGGGCTACACTGTCTTTTGTAACTCATTATATAGCAGTAAACATTGGTGTCAGTCCAGAAACTCTTTCAGAACCCTTCTTAGTCTCTTCTCTAGTTGGTGACCCAGTTATAGCTAGACGGGTATACAGAAATTTCCCTGTTACAGTCTCTCAGAAAGTCACCTAAGCAGATCTTGTAGAGTTAGAAATGGTAGATCTCGATATCATTCTAGGCATGGATTGGTTACATTCCTGTTATGCCTCAGTCAATTGTAGAACTATAATTGTTCGGTTTCAGTTTCCAAACGAGCCTATCTTAGAATGGAAGGGCATTAGCTCACTGCCTATGGATTGATTCATCTCCTACTTTAAAGCCAGAAAAATGATTTCCAAAGGGTGTATCTATCATCTTGTTCAGTTTAAGGATTCAAACTCTGAAACCCCAACTCTTGAGTCAGTCCCATTAGTAAATAAGTTTCCATAAGTGTTTCCAAAAGATCTTCCCAGAGTTCCTCCCAAAAGGGAAATCAACTTCGAAATAGATCTCCTTCCAGATACCCAGCCCATTTCGATTCCTCCTTACAAAATGGCTCCAGCCGATCTAAAGGAATTGAAACAGAAGTTGAAAGACCTTCTAGATAAGGGCTTCATCAGACCTAGTATCTCTCCATGGGGTGCTCCATTGTTGTTCGTGAAAAAGGAAGATGGTTCTCTCAGAATGTGATTGACTATCGTTAGTTGAATAAAGTCACCATTAAGAATAAGTATCCCGTCCCTAGGATTGATGACTTGTTTGACCAACTTCATGGTGCTAATTGATTTGCTAAGATATATCTCACATCTGGTTATCATCAGCACAGAGTCAGAGATAGTGACATTCCGATGATAGTCTTCAAGACTCGATATGGTCACTATGAATTTGTGGTTATGTCTTTTGCTAACAAATGCTCCTGCAACTTTCATGGACTTAATGAATAGGTGTTCAAACAATATTTGGACTTGTTCGTTATCATCTTTATTAATGATATCCTCATTTATTCTCGGAGTAAGGAGGAGCATGCGACTCATTTGAGAGTTGTTCTACAAACTCTCACAGATTGCCAGTTATTCGCTAAGTTTAGCAAATGTGAATTCTGGTTACAGTCGGTTGCTTTCCTCGGTCATGTGGTACCTAGAGAAGGGATCCGAGTGGATTCTCAAAAAGTTGAAGTAGTGAAACACTGGATAAGACCCACCTTTCTAATAGATATCAAAAGTTTCTTGGGTTTGGTTGGTTATTATAGGAGATTTGTTGAAGGATTTTCATCCATGGCTTCCCCATTAACCAAGTTGACTCAGAAGAAGGTCAAATTTCAGTGGTCAGATTAGTGTGAGAAAAGCTTCTTAGAACTGAAGACTAGGTTGACTACAGTTCTGGTCTTGACTCTACCAAATGGTTCAGATGGTTATGTGATTTATTGTGATGCATCCAGGGTCGGCCTAGGTTCTGTGTTTATACAACGTCGTAAGTTCATAGCTTATGCTTCTAGACAGCTTAAGGTCAATGAGAAGAACTACCCAACTCATGACCTCAAGCTTGCATTTATAGTATTTGCCCTAAAGATTTGGAGACACTACTTGTATGGTGTTCATGATGATATATTCACAGATCATAAGAGCCTCCGGTATGTTTTCACCCATAAATAGTTGAATCTTCGTCAAACAAAATGTCTTTAATTCCGCAAAGACTATAATATGAATGTGCTTTAACATCTTGGCAAGGCCAATGTAGTTGCTGATGCTCTCAGCAGGCTGTCTACGGGCAGTGTAGCACATGTTGAGGAAGAAAAGAAAGAGCTAGCCAATGATGTTCACTGGCTTGCTTGCTTAGGAGTTTGCCTTACGGGCACATTAGATAGTAAGGTGACAGTTAATAATGGATCAGAATCTTCATAGGTAGCGGAGATTAAGGAAAAACAAGAAAGTGATCCTATATTACTTTAGTTGAAAGGTGCAGTTCATTGGCAAAAAGTTGAGGTTTTCTCCCAACGGGGAGATAGTGTACTTCGTTACCAGGGTCGTTCTTAATGTGGGTTAGTTGAGGCAGCAAATCCTTACAAAAGATCATTACTCTAGGTATTCCATTCATCCAAGTATTACTAAGATGTAATGTGACCTACGAGAAGTCTTTTGGTGGAACGACATGAAGTGGGACATAGCAGATTTTGTGGCTAAGTGTTCTAACTGTTAACAGGTTAAGGTAGAACATCAGAAACCAGGAGGTATGACTCAGGAGTTAACATTCGAACATGGAAGTGGAAATGATAAATATGGATTTCATTCTGGGTTTACCTCGTACTCGCAAATAACATGACTCCATTTGGGTGATAGTAGACAAATTCATTAAGTCCGCTTACTTCTTAGCTGTTAAGACTACAGATTCAGTGGAGGACTATGCTAAACTCTATATCAATGATATAGTCAGGTTGCATGGGGTTCCCTTGTCTATCATCTCAAATAGAGATCCTCAATTTACCTCTCAATTCTGGAAATCATTTCATTTATGTCTTGGTACTCAGGTAAATCTTAGTACAACCTTTCATTCTCAGATGGATGGTAAGCAGAGTGTACCATTCAGACCTAAGAGGACATGATGAGAGGTTGCATCATCGATTTCAAGGGTAGTTAGGATGATGACCTACCTCTCATACAGTTCGCCTATAATATTAGCTTTCATTCCAGTATTCAGTTGTCCCTGTATGAGGCACTATATGGGCGTAGATGCAGGTCCCTGATTGGTTGGTTTGAAGTGGGTTAATGAGCCTTGATTGGGCCAGATTTGGTTCATGAGGCTATGGAGAAAGTTCATCTCATTAGAGATAGGCTAAAGACAGCCCAAAGTCATCAGAAGTCCTATGCAGATGTGATGAGAATTGGCAAGAAAGGAAAGCTCAGTCCTAGATATGTCGGTCCTTACAGAATCCTGTAAAAGGTTGGTAATGTGGCATATGAGTTAGAGGTTCCAGCAGAACGAGCACCGGTTCATCAAGTCTTTCATATTTCCTTGTTAAAGAAGTATGTGGGTAATCCGGCATTAATAGTACTATTAGAGAGTGTGGTTGTGAAAGATAGTCTCACTTATGAAGAGCTGCCAGTTAAGATCCTTAACCGTCAGGTTTGTAGGTTGAGAAATAAAGAAGTAGCTTCAGTGAAGGTTTTATCAAAGAGTCAGTCCGTACATTGAGCTACTTGGGAAGCAGAAACAGCCATGAAGGCCAAGTATCCTTACCTCTTCCCTTTCGATTCTGTTTCAGCTTGAGGTAATGGTTCCTCTCCAGTATCTTTATTTACTCTTGCAAAAATTCAGTCTCAATATCTTGTTCCTTAAGTTATCCTTGCATTTTAGCATATTTACATGTTCAGGGAACTCATTTAAGTTAGATATCAGTCTCTAGTACTTAGTAGTAGGGATTTCACTCTTTCCCTATATACTCAGCTTATTTAGACTTCATTCGAGGGCGAATGTTCCCAAGGGGGAGATAATGTAACACCTCGGATCTCAAAATGAAGAAAAATCCTAGTTTTTAGAAAATTGGTGCCAGTAAAAATGAAACCATCCATGGACCGTAGGTAGGACCACGAACCGTAGGTGGGGTTCCGTTGTTAAGGCCAAAATCTTTATAGTCTCTGATCCCACACACGGTCCACCAGTATGGTCCGTGGTTGGACCTATGAACCGTAGGTTTGAGCATATGTGAGGGTCAAAAGCCTATTAGAGGGAAATTGTTGTTGTGTCAACTTTAAATGGTCATATCTTTTAGCACAAAATGAATTAGGTGACCAATGACCTATCAAATTAAAGATAATTGAATCTTCTTTCCAACGCCACCAAGTTTGCTAAAATCCCATCTCGGAGTAAAAATTTATGCTCATTTTAGTGAAGCCTTGTTGGGCACATCATGAACGATGAACCCAAACGATGACCGGTAGTCCAAACGTTGGACCGTCGTTCCCTCTGTGGATGGGCTTCGTCAGATTTAAGTCAGGGACGTTTTGCTCCTTTCCCCTATTCTCTGGGTAGTTAAACTACGTCGTTTTACATAGTTTAAGCCTTATAACTTAGTCAGACATACCCAAAACCTTTATTCACCAAAAATCATCCAAACTTAGAGCAAAAAAGAGAAGAAAGATGCGCCAGCCAGTTTCCCAAGAATAACTAGAAAGTTTGCTTCAAGTTTCAGTCCCAAAATTGAAGAATTTCTCCATAGATTTCGTCACCAAGTATGTGGGATTTCACTAGTGGGTTCCTTTCATCCACTAGGTCTCTAGAATTCAATCAGCTCCTTGATTATCTATATCTTGTTTAGACCTTCTAAAACTTTGGAGTTTTGTTGTGATTTAGTTTTTGTAGTATCACTAATCAAAATAACATGTTTTATTGGAACGTTTGCTTAATTTATGAAACTCAGAACCTTAGTTTGTGTAGATTCTCCTAGTTCATGAATTACACTTGCTAGGTCAGCTAAACAGATTATCATGCTTTAGATTTCGAATGTCACATTATTAGTATATAAATGTTGCATTCTCAGTTAGCATATCAGTATTTTGAGTTATTCACTATTTTAGTCACATTTAAGTCATATACATATTCAATTGGGAGTAGACTTAGCAACGAGTTAGACTAGGGTTCAGCGTACCCTCATAGTCCTAGAATTGCATGCCCCCGTAGGATTATTAGTCCCATATTTTGGGCATCAGATTTAGTGATCACGCCAATCATGCCTTTATACCCCTGACAAGGTATATTAGGTCCTCTTGATGGGGCATATACATCGGACTCCACTTAAGCTCACGTGATTTTAGGTCGGTTAATAATAGCTCACAAAGTTAGTTTCTTAGTGCATTTGACCGGGTTTTTAGTATATAATTCATAAATCAGTTAAGCATGTTATTTTTATGATTAGTACTTGTCATTGCATTCAACGTAGTTTTTCATGTATGTTTCAGTATTTACATCTATACTTAGTTTGTCATTGCTCAGTTATGCGTTCAACTGATATATATTTGTTCAGCTTAGTATGTATATCCAGCATGCTTAGTACATTCCAAGTACTGACACATACTTTGTGCTATATCATTTCATGATGTAGGTTCAGGTACTCAGCATCTATATCATGCTTAGATCGATTCTCGATCTGCATGCAACTGTTTCAGTGGTGAGTCCTCATATTCCGAGGACAATAGACATGCTTTCATTTTAGTCTTTACTTTTTTCAGTGTTGTTAGAGTTAGCTGGGGGATGTCCCAGCAACTCAACTCACTTAGAGGCTTTTTAGACATAGTAGTAGATTGAGCTTTAGTTGTTAAGTGATTCTTTTAGTTATCACTAAACTCTTAGTATGTTTTATATATTTAGATTATTTGGGTTTTTCCCCATTTTTAGATATCCACTACTTTTACCTTCCACATAGTTGATGTTGTACTTAGTTATTTTTCAGTATACTTATGATGTACGAGACACAGGGTTAGCTTGGGGTCACTCGTGATCCTAGGTCCCATCTTACACCAAGAGGGTAGCCTCGGGGCGTGACAATATGGATCGTTGTGGTCCTATAAAGATTGGATAAGGGGTGGAAAGAAGTCCATTTTTATGATTGTGGATGATTTCTCATGGTTCACCTAGACTATATTTCTATAGTCCAAAGATGAAACCTATGATGTAATAATGATATTTGCCAAGATGACCCAAAAGATGGCACTGAGTTTGAATATACTAAAGTTGAAAGTTTTTGTGGTGAACATTGATTCCATCATAAATTTTGGCTCCCAATACACCTTAGCAAAGTAGTGTGGTTCAAACAAAGACAAGTACCTTGGTTGACATTGTTAGGATTACGTTGATAGATTTTACCTTCCAAAGAACTTGTGGGCTAAAGCAGTCAATAATATATGCTATGTGACCAATAGGTGTTTGATCAATGCTCATCCTAAGCAAAACTACTTACGAATTATTGAACAATAAAAAGCCAAAATTAAATTATACGAGGGCTTTTGGTTGTAAATGCTTTGTTCTAAACAATGGAAAGGATGATCTTGGGAAGCTTTATCCTACAAGCGATAAAGGAGTGTCTGTGGGATATTCATCCTCCAGGAAGGTGTACAAAGTATATAACAAAACAACACTATGCATTGAAGAAAGTGTCCATGTTATATTTAATGAATTTGTAAGGATTAAAGATTTGAAGAACAAATATGAATCTGAGATTGAAGAGTTTTTTCAGATTCAGAGGGAAATTCTAAATAAGGAAACTACTGAAGATGATTTCAATTAGGAAGGTAATGTTCCTGAAGAAGCTGATGAAAATGATGAACCAAATAAGGGACATAGTCTTCCAGACATTTCTAGGCAAAATGATTCAGTTCAACCTGAGAATGTTGATTCTAGAAGTGAAGATGTATAAATATATCAAGCTTAATAGTTAACGAGATATTTAGGATGGAAGCACAAGGCATCCCATCCACTAGACAATCTCATCTCTCCCTTGGATTCTAAAATGCACATTAGATCCAAAACAAGAAATCTAGTTGCATTCTCAGCATTCATATCAGCTACTGAGCCCAATTATATCAAGGTAGCCTTAAAGGACAGTGATCGGATAAATTCTATGCAAGAAGAGTTGCATCAGTTTGAACAAAGCAAGGTATGACACTTGATTCCTCGACCAGTTGATAGAACTATCATAGGGACCCGGTGGGTGTACAAAAAAAACTTGATAAACATGGTGTAATAGGAAGGAAAAAATCCATACTAGTAGTATTGGGGTATAACCACAAAGAAACATTGACTATGATGAGACATTTGCCCATCTAGCAAGGATGAAGGCCATCAAAATACATATTGAATTTGCAGACTTCATGGGTTTCAAATTGTATCAGATGGATGTGAAGAGTGAATTTTAAATGGGTATCTGATGGAGAAAGTCTATGTGATGAAACCACCAATTTTTGAAGAAATTGATCAACCGAATCATGTTCTCAAATTAGGCAAAGATCTTTATCGTATGAAACAGGCTCCTAGAGTACGGTATGAAAGGATTTCTATGTTTATTCTTGACAATGGATTTGAAAGATTAATAATTTACAACACTTTCTTCTTAAAGTCACGATGAAAGGATTTGCTCATTATTCAAGTGTATGTCGATGACATTATTTTTGAAGGAACATCTGAATCCTTGTGTGAGGAGTTTCGCTACACTCATGGAGAGTGAATTCGAGATGAGAATGATCGAAGAGTTAATTTTACTCTTGGTGTTATAGATCAAACAAACCCTAAATGGTACCTCTATATGTTAAGAAAAATATATAAAGGAGTTGCTGAAGAAGTTTCACATGATGGATGCCAAACTAATTGATACTCCTATGGGAATCATCTGAAAACTAGATGCAGATGAACCTGGTCCAGATGTGAATGAGACTATATATACATGAATTATTGGCTCACTAGTATATCTTACTTCCAACAAACATGACAATGTGTTTAATGTTGGAATGTGTGCAAGATTCTAGGCTTGTCCAAAGTAATCACATATGAAGCTGCGTATCTTTTCCTTTGATGAAGAAAGTCTCAATTCCAGTGCTACATCTGCGACAACTTCTCTTCAATCCACAACAACTATTAACGATTCTTCTCGGAAGGGTCCGAAAGAGGAAGTGATCCCCCGACACTAAAAACCAAAATCCCAGAGAAAAGCTGAGAACACAAAATCCCTAAAGCAGATTCAATCGGACGACGAATTCTTATGTGGTCTAAGGAAATCAAAGGTCCGCTTCCACGAATTTCATCTATATTAAATCTCTTAATATCAGAATAGCTTATATAGTCATGATTCAATTCAGGTCCATCTTGATTGATTTCACTCCCCACTCTCCACTATATAGTCATGATTCAATTCAGGTCCATCTTGATTGATTTCACTCCCCACTCTCCACCATAAAAAAATCTTTCCACTATATCTCAGGAGTAGTCAAAGGAAGTACGGCGGGTCCGAGTAGGAATAAATTGACTAAGAAGTAGGGCATACAACAATGGATCAATTCATTCAACAAGATCTGTTCGGATCAGACCAGGTCTTTTGATTAGAGTAGGGGTCGCGAGAGAGCAGAGCGTACCGCCCTGCCATAGTCACGAGTCTTTTTATAGTCGCGACTGCATGAAAGTCGATCTATTACGACCAGCGCGATTGTTCCTATTTCATTTTCTTCTTCCAAGCCCTTCGCCGGTCTCAAGGTTATCAACAAGACAAGCCCAATAATGCGGTAAAGAGAGTTGTAGGATTCGTAAAACAGGAGAAGAGCATCTCAAAGTATGGGGCAAAGGATGTTGCATTTTGACTTTGTCTCTCGGGATCCACCACAGTTTGGGTTTGAGAGCCGTGAACCCATAGGAACAGGGCCCTTCTTCTTTGCAAAAAAGCTTCTGAATTATCATCACATCAGTAGGCGTAGAAAGCAAATCTTGCGCCTTTGCGAGGATGTCTTGAATCAGCCAATGCCAAGGCAACAAGGCTAGCATTCTTCAATTAACAAAACGAAAGAGAATAAATAAGAATCTCTTAGCTCATTCGGAAGGATCTCATAATTCAATTAAAACCAAAGTTCCACAATCCCTTACCTACCCCAGCCCATCCCTTCACCTGGATAATGACCATATTTTATTTTATTGATCCCTAAATTTTTGACCAGAGCGCTGTTTTCTGCGAGAAAAATTTCCCATTCTTCTAAAGATTGAAGAAAAATAGGCGACTTTCTCTATGTTGAAAGTCCAGGTGTGAACTCCCCTACTGATCTGACTCCGGCAGATTCTCGAGAAGAGAGGAGCCGTGGTGGTCCAGAGCTTCACGTCACGGAACGAATGTTTTGTTTTCAATTCAGCTTCGAAGAATGGCCGGGAATCGTCTTCCTAAAAAGAAGAGTCCTTGTTTGAATGAAAAACCAATTGATCGGGAAAGGTCTTGTTCATGGTGGTAAGCGAGGGAGGATTTAGTAAAGGGATAATGCCGCTTTATACTAATATAGTCCCGAGTTGGTAATTAGAGTTAGAAGCATTCTCAGTTTGTCAAGGTTAGAGTAGGTGAGAGCTGGAATAGTATATGTCATCTGTGTGATGCTTCAATGACTTCCAAATCTGTGGCAGGCTTAGCTCCTGAAGATAGTAGGATTAACTGGGCTTAGCTTAGATAAATGCTCTTTAAACTCATTCAATATCTTTCTCGAATTTTGAGTAATCGATGAGACTAGTAAGGATTCTCCAATAGGTATAACCGTTGTCTTTGTTCTTTTTTAAATGCTTGGGGGACTTCTTTCAATGTCAATGCTACGGGTACTACTAGGCACAACATAGCGAGAAGTAGCTAAACCCTTTCTTACCCTGCCTTTGGATTCGTATTTTGTTCGTACACAATCAACGGAGGTGGAAGAAAGGGTACTCATATTTTAATACATAGTAGGGCCCCAGAACGCTAAAAGCTGCCAATAAGATCCTAAGATTACAGAAGAAAATAGGGGGCATGGTACTACTCTATCCATAAGAAGAATCTTTTGATTTGGTGTGTTATGTTGATCTTGATTATGCAGGGTAACAAGTTGATAGAAAGAGCACCCTAGGAATGGCTCATTTATTTTGGTTCATCTCTTATTTCCTTGGGTACGAAAATATAAAATTTTGTTGCTTTTTCAATACCTAAGGTAGAGTATGTAGCAGGTGTGTCTTGTTATGAACAACTCATGTGGATTAAATAGCAACTTAAAGCTTTTGGAGTGGTTACCCACATTATCCCTCTCTACACTGATAATGCTAGTTCTCTCAGTATGGTTAAGAATCCTATTCAGCATAAAAGAACTATGAATATTTATGTGAGGAGGGTCGAAAGGGTAACATTTGCATGCAATGATGCAAGACTAAAAATCAAATTGTTGATATTTTCACCAAGGCTCGTAGTAGTGTCCAGTTCGAGAAAAAACTTATTGAAATTAGGGATGTTGAAAATTGACTGAGTTGAGCATGCAATCTGAAGCAATCAACCTCCTCCTTAACTATGCATATGGAGTAGGTATCTTTGTTATTAGTGATGAATGTTATGGTAAATTCAATCTTATAAACTTTTTAGGTATACAAATATGGTGGATGTGCTGAAGAAAGGAAGACCCAGATACATATGGGCATATTGCATTCAAAATGTAGAGAGGGACTTGGTCCTAGCTCAATGGTGACATTTTTAACACAACATTTAAATTACTTGTGAGAACCATTGTAATTGACACATGTCAGTCTTCTAGATTCTAATTGATGTCCCACCATTTAAATATCAAAAGACTCTTTCTTTCATGTTACTTGACGTGGATTTTCATCTCCTTTTATATTCCACCTTTCCTTCAATCTCTCAAAAATTACATTTGCTTACAAAAGTAGAAAAGAAAAACCCTCATCTTCATTATCTCCAACCGAATCTACCATACGTTAACCAATACTCCCAACTAAGAAAATGTTAGAAATTGTGAATGAAATTGATTCGTCTTTATATGTGTCTCCTCAATAAAATCGCTCTCCTTCAACTCCCACTCCAATCATTCCTCCGATTGAAGAAACATAAAACATTGCTACTGAAATTATCTCAATTCCCATTTCAACCATTTCTCTGGTTGAAGAGGAAAAAACTTCTGACGTTGAGGTTATTGCAATACCCACTATTGAAACTATCCCTCAAACTCCATAAAAAATATTTACTCCTAATTGCTCTCCTACTCTCGACTTGAACCCTTCTCAAGACTCCTCAACCATTGGGTTAACCCATTTTTAAGTGTAGTCAGTGAGAACTGTCCCACAAATTGATCTACGTTAGGAAAATATGTCCTTGAGTCAATTTGGTCCTATCTCTTCCACTATGTCTGAACCAAAATTTTATGGAGATCTACCAAAGAAAAAATATAGGATCAAGTATTCTTTAAACCTGTGAATAGTTGGTAGTACAAAGCCTTACTGAGATGAAGGAGGATGTTAGAACTTCATTTGTAGAAGAAGTAGTCAAATCACCTGAAACCCATGTTGTTAGCCTGAACCAAAGTTTGACCAGACCCCTAGTACATGTCTACCTGTTGATCCTGCATAAGATGATGATGATGAAGTTAATCATCCTTTGTCATGGGGAATAATGATAAAAGAAAAAGTGGTCATTTTGGAAATGGAAAATAAAATGCAATAGAAGAAAAAATTGTGAAACCAAAGCCTTATCCTACTAGGGCCTCTCAGAGGAAATCGATGAGTGAATTTATGACAAGAATCAAGGATAGAACTTTAGAAAACATAATAAGAAGTAGGTATGTGATTGATGAGGATCATATCCCCTATGTTAATGTGATTGATGAGGATCATATCCCCTATGTTAATGTAATTGAGGAAAAAGAGGGCAGTGAAACGAAGTCTTTGGACATTATTACGGTAGTTGAGAAGGGGATGAAAGATGCTCTAAAGGCAAAGCCCACCTAGACTACAAGAATTGGGAAGGAATGAGCAAAAAGAGTGGAAGAAGCCTAGAAGAAAATGAAGGAAGAACTTGTGAAGAAAAGTAATTAGGAGAATGTGAAGAGAAAAAGAGAGGAGTCTATTGAACTAAGTTCTGAGTCTGAGATGGGACTTGCATCAGATAGCAAAAAGAGAAAAGTTGATAAAGAACAGACTAGAGAAAATGGGTTAGTATTTTGAAAACACAAATGGTACTCAATAGAAGGGTCTTCAACCTTAAGATCATAACCAAACCTGAGGGTCCTGGTTGATGATGTTGAATTGCAGAGCTGGATACACCAGTTTTAGGGGAATGTAAATGTGTTGTATGAACAAGAAGTGTGAAAGTTCTACTATAACATGGATTTTACCAAGGATGGCGGTCTGAACACCCATAGTGAATGGAATTATTCTTCACTTGAATGAGGACATTTTGGGAGAGATTCTTAAAGTGCCGGGAAAGGAATCAAGATAGTTGCAAAAGAATCTCCTTCAAAGGATTTGTTTAGGAAATTGGAAAACTTTCAATTCTCAGTTGTGTGGGTATTCCCAAAAAATTTCTCAAAGGAAAATATGAGCTTAATTTCAAATTTATCAATAAGGTACTTTTTCCTTAGGACTAGAAAGTGAATTGGTGCTTCTGTTATCGATCTATTCCTCATGGTAACTCTTAGCATGGTTGTAGATATCAATCTCCCTACTATTATGTTGGAGCGTATGAACAAGACTATCACTCATATGGATGGCATACATTGAATGCGGTATGGCTATGTATTGACAAGGGCATTCAAGCACTTTGCTATTCATTATGGCAAAGGGATCAAAAGAACTTTAAGATGTCCATCTCTCTAAACACACTTTTTAAGTGTGAATGTTTGGAAGGAAGGATAATGAATAACAATAAGAGCTCTAAACTGCATTAGGGACATGAATATTTGAAACATGAGTTAGAAGAAATAATAGTGAAACTGGAAAAAAGGGATGCAAAAATTGCTCGCCCAAATGCTTAGTTGTTTAAGGACAATGTAGTGGGATCAGGTGTAGCTTAACTGGCTGCTTTAAAAATTCAAAATCAGGGCCTGACTGCGGAAAATGTTGGGCTTAAAGGTAGGTTACTCTATGCTCTTGCCGAGGCAGATGTTCGAATAACCTGCTCCTTAAATCTCTCACTTCCAAGCCTCCTACTTCCTAAACTCTTATTTTGTCCCCTTCCTATTTTTCTTGTTGATCATTTTAGTTGGCATTGTCCAGATCTTCTTGTAGTTTTATTGTACTATTTTGAATGCTAATGTTTTATGATCAATTAATGTTTTTTCCTTATGTTTACTAGCTTCTCTTATTACTTTATGCATTTCTAATCAGGATCAGTGTTACTCAAGTGGCTATGAATTTTCCTGAACTGCATACTTCAAAAGGGGGAAGATTATGCTACAGTTAGGAGGGATCACTCTGTTGTAAGCAATGACCTAGTCATGTTGAGAAGGGGAAGATGTTGAGTAAGTTTATCATCATGAAAAGGGGGGGGGGGGGCTGAATGTTATTCCAAATTTATATCAAAGTTTCAATGATTTAATATACTATGAGATCTGACAGGGGACCTGATCCAATGAGAGAATGAGAGTTAAGTTACGTGAAAAGGGAAGTTGTAAAAAGCTGCAACCACTACCACTACTACAAGGGCATTGTTCTAATGTTTTTGCCCATCCTTTAAAAGATTTTCACAAATGTCATAACCTTAGTTTTTGCATTCTATGAGAATCACAAAGGAAAGTCATTCTCGTAAGCAATATTTCTCATATGCAGCAGAAGACTTATAGACTTATCATTCGTTCTTAGTTGTTATTTGAGAACATAGTTTTGTGCTTATTCAATGTAAGATCTATTGCAGAGTTATAAAGAAATTAGATCGGTTTTAGTCTTTCTTCATTATTCTTAGTTGTAGCTACAGCTAGCTACGTCGTGGTCATGATTTCTATATTGACAGAGTCGTTAGTGTTGTGGGAAATACAAGTATTACTCTACTTTATGTAATATAGTTGTTACAGAGAAGGAGAAGGGACTAATAGTTTAATTTCTATGTTGCAAGAGTTTGTAATATGAATCTTAGCTATTTGAATTCAATGGAGTTGTGTTGAAATTCCGTGAGACATGTCCTGGTTTTTTCCTTCCTTGAGTAAGAGGGTTTCCACATTAACTCTTTGTGTTCTTATTTTAAGCTTTTACTTTACACACTCTTTTATTGAGTCAAGAAACATGATCCATTGACTAGTAGTGGACCCATGTATTTCATTAATATCGTTTAGCTATTGGAAAATGTTGAACGATAGGGTTGAGTTCACTGCACACAAAAAATAACTTGCTAAAGCATGTACTATTGCAAGTGTTTGAAAAAAGACCACCAAGAAGGGAAACAACCCTGGTATTTACATAAAGTATAAAAAAAAACACATAATGTTTATGTAAAAACTCCTGTAAAATAATACCAATCTCTTGAAAATCTTTGTTGAATAGGATTCGACAGATAGTAGAATAAATATGCCACCTCAAGTAAATTATTTTTTTTACTATATTCCATGTAGGATTTGACCCCAAACCATTAGATTACTATATTTGACTGCGATCACTTGCACTAATTATAGGGTTTGATTAAAGTATGTCAAATTTTAGCATTATTATCGGGGAATAAGATTGTGAAAATTACTTCGCTTTACTTTATATCTATAATGTCCCGGTCGGTTATTTTTTTATTTTTCCATGGATATTACCATTTTTCCCTCCCGTAATTGACCCTGAGTCTCCTTTGTTCGAGTTTTATAAATTTGGTCCTTGAACTTGGACTTACAAGTTGAGAATTTTGTAAGTTTTGAGTTTGAAAAGCTAAGTTGGTAAGAAAGTGGTTTTCGGTGTCTTTTGGAGTTTCCAGTGTTGGAATGAAATTTCATCTATTCCATCAGTCCCAAAATGTGAAATATTATCCATGAGAGTTGTCGGTTTTTGTTTCCAAATCTTTTTGACGATTTGAGGTCCTAATTGTGGAGTTTTAGCCTTTGGGGTAACTTTGGTCAACATATCGAGTTCGGATGCTCAAATCAAAATTTTCAGAGTTCCGTTATATTCGAGGGGATGATTTTAGGCCTAGTTGAGGTGATGGTTGATATTTGAGAGGTCCTCATCTTGTTTAGCCTTTTTAGGCGTGAGTTAGTTTCTTGTGGTTTTCACGGATGTTGGGTCAATGAGACCTCAGATTCGTGTTTTGATGGTTCCATTGAGACCATAAATTCAAGTATAATTGATTTGCATATCTGTTTTAGTTGTATGGGGTTCTGAACGAATCCAATGGGTCCTTTCAATGTTTTGAGAGTTGAGTGATTTTCTGATGTCTGAGTTCTTGTGCACCTACGCTTTTGCGAGAGTTGGTTCGCTTTTATGAGGCTTGCTTAAACGAGGCTTGGTTCTCTTTTGTGAAGGGTATACTCCTATTGACCTTCACATTTGCAAAGAAACAATCTCTAAGTGACGTTTGCTTAAGCGAAGGCTTGATCACAAAAGAAAAGCCCGTGCTTTTATTGGGGTTCGCTTAAGCGTTACCTGAGAGGCATTTTGCTGCAAATTTTTGGGTTTATGCCCCATTTCACCATTTTTGAACTTGGGGAACCCTTGGTGGTGAGTTTTGGAAGGAATTTATATGCTAGATCATTTTGTTAAGTGTTCTTTTTCCTAAACCTTCAATTTCCATTGATTAATTATGAGTTTTAACATCAAAATATGAGGTTTTGATTGGTGAATAATGATGTTTTTCAAGAACCCAAGTTCTTAATTAAAATGGAGTTTGTGAACTGATATCAAGTCCTATTTCGAAATGATATTCCCTAGTGAGTTCCTAAAGCCTTGAGTAATGTTTTCAAGAATTAAATTTCCAATTCAAACCTTAGATTTTGGAATTAGGTATTGTGTTGATTAACCCACCTTTCAAGGGAATTATTGTGGGTATTGTTGTTTTTGGAAAGTGATTGTGAATATTTGCTTGTTTATAGATTTGTTTGCTTTGGAAGTGATTCGGAAATGGGAATACTCAACTATTGGAGTGATTGTTGATTGATTTAAGGCAAATGACTTCCTAAACCTTGTATTCTAGTAGAATTCGTATGCTTCCTTAGTTGATTGTGTGTTGGGAGTAATGGGGATGAGGTGAAGGGTTTAAATTGTTCATTTGTTATATCTAAATGAATAAAAAATTGATGAAATGAAAATGTCTATATGATGAACATGATGATGTGAATTGTCTTATTGTCCTTGTCGATTGATTGATGAAATGATTGAAGGCATAATTCTAGACTTGAATTGTATGAATTGTTTTCTCTTCCATGTGGTGTGATATTGATTGTGTGTATTGACTGTGAACACTGGGTTGAGACATGTGATAATGTTATAAAGCCGATATGAAATGATTTCGGCTAGTGATGTGAATATAAGGCCGATGGGAAATGATTCTGGCTAGTGATGTGATATAAAGCCTATGGGAAATGGTTCTGGCTTGTGCGGTGATATAAAGCCTATGGGAAATGGTTCTGGCTTGTGCGGTGATATAAAGCCTATGGAAATGACTGTGACTAGTGATGTGATATAAAACCGATGGAAAATGGTTTTGGCTAGTGATGTGATATTGTGCTGATGGGAAATAGTTCTAGCTAGTGAAATTGTGCGGATGGGAAATGATTCCGGCAAGAGATTGATCATTGGTACTTGATGCATTTGATGATTATGCATGAGTTACTTGGTTATTGTTATTGATGCACTTGTTACGTGTAACTAAAATACTTGACATTGGGATTGGCTTATTTGATTTCTTTGATTGTTAAATTGTGAAGATTACACTGTGAATATTGGGCTTTGTGAGCCATTGTATTTTAGAATTGCTATGTTTGGTTGATTTTTCTGCAGGTTGTAGTTTAAGGAGGTTCTATTGGAGCGTAAGAGGTATTTGATTTCTAGCTAGTTGTTTTGTTTAGTAGGTCGCTTATTGGGTACCATGTTGTTGGTAGTCACCCCTTGCTTCTACACATGTGTAGGTTCCGAGTCTGGACCCGTGTGATCTTCTTCTTCTTCTCCTGACAGTAAAGGCTCATTGAAAGACCTGAGAGGTAACTACTTGTCATCCTGGCAGGCCTATTTCCCTTTTTCTTTTTATCTTTGTTCTACTTGAGAAAAAAAGACTGAGACTTGTATTTATCTTTGAATTATGTATTGTCATTAGTGGCTTGTACATGTGACAACTAGGTTTTGGGATGTTTCTTAGAATGAATAAGTTTTGTGTCTTTATCTTGTTCTTGATTTACTGTTTTCTACATTTTCTTTCTTTTCGTTAGGTTGAGGGTGACTTGTCTTTGTGGGAATAGAAAAGTGTCATCACATCCATTTCTGGGTCGTGACAGAATCATTATCATATCCCATTAATATTTGTTCAATGAGAATACTATTTTAGTGCAAGTGTCATTTTTCCCCCGAGGATAGATGCTGCCGCATTCAAAATCAAACAAGGTGTGTATGTTATCATGTAGGCTGAAGGACTATTGATGTGATACAGATGTGCAATAACCTTGGCGGTTATTGGAATTAGTTCTTATCATTGTGTGAATTGTCATACAACAAAAGTTATCACTCTAGTATTGATATAGCACCATTTGAGGCACTTCAGGGAAGAAGGTGTAGAACGCCTATAGGGTTATTTTAGACTGATGATGTGAAGCCCTTAGGGCTTGACTTTGTGAAGGAAGCATACTTAATGAAACTTCCCCACAGGTGTGGAGCCAAGCCTTGATCACAATCGTGGAGCTATAGGAACTTGCGACTCACAACTTAAAAACGACGAATTGTTTGTATATAAAATATTTGTGGATCTCTAGTGAAGAGCACAACCATACTAAGTACATTTATTTTATTTTTAAAAAAAATATCACTTTTTTAAATCAAATTTGGACTCACGGTCCTTTATTAAAATCAACTAATTGACCTAAGATAGTCCATTAGTGAACAAGAACAATCAACCTTAAATGGCACAAAAGTGACCATTCATGTATAAAATGACAAGACCCCACGATGGGGTTTCCTAATTTGAGGCTTCCATTTCTACTTTGTCTTAACACTAGCGCTGCTTGGAAGATGTTTATCCTTGTGACTCCCAATAGTGGTCTTCTCCTTCTCCTTCTATGAGTGATTAACATCCTTCATAGGCGAGCTTTTCCAATAGCATCCTCGAGCAGTTGGTAAAGGTTTGTGCCTTTTATCGCTTCTCCTTTATGTTGTTTTAATCTTAGCTGATGTGTCCATTTTCTTTGAAGGTGTACTACCCGATTTGAATGTATGAGTTCATGAAGAACTCCTGGGAGAGAGCGAATCTTGTATTATAATTTCTAGAATCTTTGTAAGTAGCCTTCTTTCCTCCTACCTTGTGATGGTGTTTGATTTCTAACAACCTGCTTTTCGTTAGTTGAAGATGAATAGGAGACGACCTACTCCTGCGCTTCATTTTCATGATCGCTTATTTGGATGCAAGTTAAGAATGCAGATCTGATTCCTTAGTTCTCATTTTTTGCTGGTATATGTATCTTTTTTTGCGAACTCTCATAGCTTAGATTAGCTAGTTCATACACAACCCCTTTGTTCCAAAAGTAGCTCCAATCTGATCTGTATATATAGTTGTGAAACTTAGTGGCTTCAGATTTGTACCTAAGCATGTTAGCTGTTGTTGTTGCTGTATATCTTCCTTTTTTTTAACTTTGATTGAAGGAATCTGTTGTTTGTCTGTATTATAAATTCTCCTTCCCATGCTTAGTAGCTGATTATAGTGTTGAAATTGTTCCTTTTCCACTGTGTTTATAGCTTAATTAGCAGTGTAATCTACTAGCTGATTAGCTCTCCAAAAAATATGCTTCATTGTAACATGCATTTGGGACATAATCTCTTGAATGTTTTCTACCCTTTCCACTAATTCCCAAGGAATCCTCCAATTTCAGACCAACAGGTGTTTTAAAGTAAGGTGTTTCCAGACTCACTTGTTGGTAACCTTGGCTTAAATAAAACATGAACGCCTTCCAAACGACCATTGATTCTGCAACTATGTTGGTGGTCACTCCTATGTCTTGTGCTTTTGCATAGTGTAGCTCTCATGTGTTGTTTCTGATGCATAAACCATATGAACTTTGACCTGGGTTTCCTTTGCTCGCACCATCAGTATTACATTTAATTAGACCCTCCTCAGGCAACTTCCACTTCACTAGGTGGTAGTATAGTGTATGCTTATAGTTCTGTAACTGATCTACCATTCCTTTCCACTGATATGGAACCTTCTTAATCCATGATAATTTTACTCTTATTAGCTGATGAATTATCATTTGACATTGATGATTCATCCAAGTAAAAGAGTATTCCTTCCCATGTCTTTTTGCATTTCTCCTTTTCAAAAGTTCCCATATTAAAACAATTGGGATTGCCTTTAGAACATGATCTAGACTGTTATTTTCTTTATGTTCCCACCATTTAATTATGAGTTATTCAAGTTGGAGTCTTTTAATCTTTATACCTGCACAAGAAGCAAACTACTTCCATAGATTTTGGGCCATGTAGGCCGTTAGAAATAACTGTTTCATTGTTTTCATATTCCCTTGTTCACAATAATAGCATTCAGATACCAGTTGTATCCTCATTCTTTTAAGGTTGCCATCAGTTGCAATCCTCCTTCTCCATATTCTCCATTGGAAGAAAGTTATATTTAAAGACATGCCTTTGATCCAAATGTTCTTCATCCAATCAATCTCTTCGTTTTTTCTCCATAGATTGTTGAAAGTTGAGCTCACTGTGAAACTTCCCCTTGTGTTTCCTAATCACCAAGCCTTATTAATCTGTTCTTCATTCTTGTTGGGCTTAATGGTGTCTGTGATATGCATCATCATCTCTTCTGATATGAAAGAAAGCAGTTTTCGACATCCCATGAACCATTTATGATAAAAGCCTTTACTTACAGATCTTCCTCTCTCACTGCCTCATCTCCCATGAAATACAGGGCCCGTTGGTTGGTCCAGTTGTCAAACCAAAAGCTAGAGTTTTCAGCTTTGATTGTCCACCGTATATCTTGTTCTACCTCTTCTCTAATAGTGATTAGTGTTCCTGACTATTACAGGGTGTAGCGTATTACAAAACTTAATTTAAAACACAAATTGTAGTTCAACAAGGCTAATCTTAAAAACCATTTAAATTAGTTTGATGACGTTCTAAGGGTGATATCAATAGTTGAACTGAGTGATGTCTAAGTCAATAGCCGAGTGATTTTTGAGTTATAAAACAAAGTTGAGTGATTTTATAAGTGAGCTACTAGAAGTTGGGTGACTTTTGTTTATAAAAAAAAAGTTGAATGACTTTTTAAGTGAATTATTCTAAGTTGAGTGACTTTTATATTATAAAATAAAGTTGAGTGACTTTCTAAGTGGACTATTAAAGTTGAACGACTGAGATATCAAATCATCATTTTAATAAACTATTTTTCATTATTATATTATATTATATCATATTATATTAATATATTATTATACTTAGTGCCCGTTTGGTCATCCGATTTGAAATCATAATTTGAAATCACGATATAAATTATGAGATGTAGTTGAAGTTTTATATGGAAATGCAATTTGGACATTTTATGTTGTATGTTTTTTCATAAACATAAAAATCTCATAATTTTTAAAAGTATTAAGATTATCTCAATTCTTTTTACAATCTTACCAAAAAAACAAAAGTTTATAAAATAGCATAATATACTATCACAAAGCTATACTAAAAAATTAAACATTTATTGATCAAATATTATTCAATAAAAAAATAAAATTAAACATAAGTTGTAGTTTCTGGTCTTTAATATAATCCTCCAACATACTACAGACAACCTTCTCATGTTGAACTAGCATTTCTCGATTATATAACTGAGAAGACAAACCAACATTGTTACTTTGAGTCATTTGGTTGGTAAGTAAAGTTGATCAAATTTAATGAATATAAATGGTAGAGTAGGAATTGGTATGAATTAATAATAAATGGTAGTGTAGGAATTGATATAAATGGTTTAAAAGTAATGATATGAATTATAAATTTTATTTATATATGAAATAAATTGTTAGTAGATACAAATGCGGGATTGTTTTTATAAAATATAAATTTATTTTTAGGTCAACTTTAAATTTAAAAAATTTCATATAATGATTTAAAATTCCCAAATCAACGTGAAATCAAATGTCTAAACACTGCGATATGAAATCGGATATCCAAACCCCTCCTTAAAGGGAAAGCCCCTAGCTAAAATATTGAAAGAAAAAAAAACCTATTAAAGTTGAGTGAATGTAATAAACTTTCTAAAATAAAATAAATTATTCTTCACAACCCTTATAAACTAAATTAATCATTAATAGTAATAATGTTAAAAAGCGTAACAGAAATTTTTTCACATGCCACATTAAAAGTAAATATACATTATATTATAAGTAATTAACAACTATTATAGCACATTCATGGTATGAATACGAATGGGAAAAATCATTCATATCATTCATACAATACATTCATTGTATGAATACAAAAAGGGAAAAAGGCACCTTCATGATTATTCAATTGAGGTCTTCCATCTTCCAATTAATGTATAAATGAAATGTATTTTTTTTCTTTTGGGGAAATATTTTTCAATCCCTTTTGACGACTTAATATACAATGTGTTTGTTACCTCAAAAGTTACATAGAATTTTTGAGAATTTCAAACAAGTAATATTAAGGAGTTTTAAAAGGTTTCCAAAGTACTTTTATTATTTCTAAGCTATATGTAGCTCACTTCATAGATTTTTCCACAACAAGACTTTTACAACTTGTTTCTTACATTTCTTCTATATTTTTTTTGTTCCTCTGGCCTCCATCTAATAGCTTGTCATAAATCATTAATGGTAGACCAAATTGTAACAAAAGCATGCATATGAAGTCAAGATTAGTCGAAATTAAATGTTTTAGGATAAAGAAATAGTTCAAATCTCGTGGATCAGTTTAATATAAATAATTATTTCATAGATACTCTTCTTTTTTTAAAATTCATAAATCGGGTCTTTAAAAATATTTCAGAATCAAAGAACTGAACCAAACCCGGTCCATCTCAAGAATAGAAAGAAATATAAACAATAAAAGGAAAGTCTACTAGGATTTTGAAGGGTTTCTTGACTGATTTTTCCTCTTCTCATCCCTTTTTGTCATCGCCACCTCACTGACCTGCTCCTATGGTGGGTGAGGCGTCCTTGAGGTGAAGAGATCTAGGCTATGGTTGGTCGGAGCTGAGTTCAGACAACATCACTAAGAGTCTCCAATTAGCTCAGGTAGGGAGACCTTCTTATTTTGTATTCAATTCTTGTGCGGATTGCTTTATCTTTTTAATGCTTTAGTTTGTTAGATTTGATCCTAATGTGTATAATCTTGTTCCAATACTAATGAAGCTACCAACTTTATCTACTTTTTCTCAAATATATCATAATCGTCTTCAAGTACATCTCCTAAGACTTTAGATAATTTACCATTTATCAAGTCATTTATTTGATGACTAATCTCATATAGAAATTAATATTACCATCTAAAGGTTAGACTGCTAGAATGTATGCGTCCACTAATGATCACTGGACTAGGTCCTTTGATAGAGTAATAGTGCGGAAATTGAATAACTCAAGTTAAATCAGGCATAATACTTTTACCTGGAAATCTCCTTGCTCAAGGGAGTAAAACCACGACATGTCACACAGGATTTTCAACTGTTTTCACTAATCTCAAGCAAAAGTGAATCTAGATTCCAACTACAAGAATGAGACTAAACTCTTAATCTCACACTAAGTAATACCTCTATTACTTACTAAACAAAAGAAATGCATCCATTCCCCACTATATTAACTACCACAAATTAATATAGACTTCAACACTTAAGACACACAAGTTTAGCACAATACAAGCATTCAACAACACCAATAGATAAAGATTGCTCTTCTTTGTTCTATCATGTCCCTTGTTGTACGAGTTCTTTTATGCTTGAGTACTTGAGATGAAATTTTCTCTTTCTTTGAATGAATGATTGTAAGGTAGTTTGTTACTTTGAATATATCAATCAACAAGGAGAGTTATTGAACGATGAACAAACAACCTTGTCCGCTCCTATTGGAGAAGTACACTAACCTGCTCACCAACCAGCTGACATGACAGCTTTACAGCTGTACATCCTTTTGAACCTGAACGAGAACACTCTGCTAAGGTCCTGGTCCCTTAATTTGTGAGGATAATCAAAACACCTAGAATACAACATTTCCCCCCTTTTTGATGATGAAAAACAAACATCCTTCTCACATTGAGTGTATTCATTCATTCCCCTGTCACCATGCCCACTTTTTACTAAAAGCCATTCATTCCCATGTCATTATGACCACCTGTTACATTCAACAACATGTACAAACGAAATTCCCCTTTTGACATATTGAAAAGGTAAGCAGTAAACATACACAAGCGAAATCAAAAGTAGTAAGGAATTCAAAGCCATGGGCAGCACAGTATATGAGCAAACAGGGAAAGTAGAGTAGACAAAGACAAAAAGAACAAGGCAATTTCATTTTGGATCAGTGTATCACAAAACTAGCTACTCAGTACCACAAAAACAAATACATTGCTATTACAACACTGTTAGGAAGCAAAAACAAGAAAAAAAAAGGACATATAGTTTAGGACGGAGGGGGACAAGGAGAAAAGGACTGCAACAAGATGTTCAATCGAGAATTAGCATCAGTGTGTGCCTGAAGAAGTTGCATGGTGAGGGACTTGACCTCCTCACTCAGTGAGGCATTTCATTCTACCAGTCGAGCATTGTCAGCCTTTGTTGAAGTTTGTTTTTAGTTACTGCAGTAACTTTTAGCAAAATAAGTTATTTAGTTTGAATAAATTTGAATTTTGAATTTTAGTTAGTTTGTTTATGTTGTTGAGATATTTTAGGTTGTTTAAATTTTAAATTATGCAGATTATGTGTTTTATGTTGGTTATTTAAAGCCCCTCAATGCTTAATAAAATTATTGAAAGCTATTGAAAGTCATTTCAATCCATTGAGAGACATTTTCAATCTTCTTGTGCTGCCCCACTTTTAAAAAAACACCAACAACCTTTAACCTGTCAGTTTCTTCTTTAGCCATAGTGCTGGTACTAGGTCCTTGAGATTTTTCCAGTTGAAGCAGGTCCTAGAGTCGAGAAACTCTACATCCTTAGCTCCTAGAAGTGCAGTGAAATCATCCATTTCATGTTTAAGAGTTTCCTACTTTTCAAGGAGTTCAAAAACCTAAGAATACCTTTCGCTCCACACATTCACACTCAATAAGTATGGCCATAGAGAAATTATGCTTGATAGTACCTTCTGCACCTCTACCAAGGGGTACCTCAAAATGATTAAAAATCAAGTTCAGAAGTTACCCATAAGCTATGCCATGCTTTGCATTCCTCAATGTCATTATCCGATGCATGTGTTCAAGCATGATTCTAGGAAGATTTATTGCTTCAAGCTCATCCAATTGTTCCATGAGGAAAAGTTCTGCCGAAGAGGCGACTGTTCGCTTTTTAGTTTTAGGCAGGAGTACCTTATTGACAAACTCAAAGAATAGTTGATGCTCCCCTCTTGAGAAATTTCTTAAGAAGCCCAGCACACTTCATGTTACCATATTTCTTAGATCGTTGGACATATTCAGTAGGAGGCTTGCATCCTTCAACAAACCAGATCCCTTTGCAGGGTACACCAAAGATTATGCGCTAAACTTCTTCACTTAAAGTGATATCTATTGCATGAACAACTATATTGATTCCACCATCTTCAAGAAGATTCATATTGTAGTAAAACACACGTACCTAAGGCTCATGTAGAAATGGCATAGGATATTTGAATATATGTTCACAGCATTGCCATGCCACAAAACCAAACATGGAACACATTCCAGGTTCAGTCAATATCTCAGGATCAAACACCCTACCATTTAGTACCTTCTATTTTTCAAGCTCGACAATTCTTTCTTCCTTGGTTAATACCTTTTCTTCCTCCTTTCTTTTTGCAAACAGACCAGGTCACATAATAGGCTCAGGCTTAGAAACAACCTTTGTCTTTACACGAGCCTTCTTGGCTGGTGATTTCTTGTTTTCTATTGTGATTCTTAGAGCTTTTTCACGTTGTTCCTCCACTTCCTTTTGACTTTTGGCTACAGCTCTCACGATGTCGTCAAACTCAGTTTCACTGGACCCTGTATCTTAGGACAACACTACAGGGTTCACAATAGGCATATTATCATCTTTCTTTCACTACAATTTCGAATTGTTTGAGCCTTATTTGCAATCATGGCATTCCTCATCAACTATTGTGTGGTTCCTCTTGTGACATACTTCTGATCACCCTTTATAAGGAAGATTCCACCAATTTCCCTTTCCCTTTTCTCTTTTTCTTGCGCTCAGATTCACTAGGTCATTCAAAACTTTTGGCTTCAATATCAAGACCATTTCCTTCAATGCCAGCAGTGGCTGCTTCAGAGTATGTGCTCCTCTAACTCATCGTCTTTCACATATTCCCTTTGACAAGCATCAGTAGGTGCAGTAATATCAGAGGTTTGATGAAACACAAGCTTATATCTATTTAGGATCGGATCCGGTGACTTACATTCATTCTCAGAGAAAGGTGGTTGAATAACTCCTTTTAAATACACCAAACTCTACTCAAGCCACTTCTCTGATGTGGCTAAAATGATAGATTTCGTTACTTTTCCTTCAGGTAGGTCCCCATCAAAAAACCTTTCAAACATCATTGAGGACAATGGGAGTGGTTGAGAAGTAACACCAAGCTCTTAAGTAGGCACACCACTAGTAGTCTTAACCACTGACTATGCTTCATAATTTAGGGAATTTTTACCCGACGAAACCAGAGTGGGAGAACAAGGGAGACCTTCAACAGGATTGACTAAGGACTAATCCATGACTTCAGTCTTTTGCATAGTCGATTCATTGGTTTCTCTCATTCCACACATGGGAGTAGAGGGAGAGGGCTCCATAGGAGGAGTTGAGAACTGTTATAGATTAGGGTTTACCATTTCAAGGGATAGAGGAGTTCTTATGGGAGACGAGGGATTCAACATCTTCTAAGAATGAATAAAAGTTTTTTTTTTTTGAGTTTAAGAAAGAGGTCAGATTTCTTAGACACAAGAAATATTGGAAATAAAAAGCCTATTTATCATTCGTATCGTGTCCTGGAACAGAGGCGACCCTTAATTTTCAAACTGAAAAGAAGTTTGTAACTGACATAGGAAACAGAGCAATGACACGTGGCAATGGCCATTGGGAAATAACTCAATATAGTAGAGTGATGTTGACCTTGCAAGAGGAAATGGTCCCTTGCCATAGAAAGCCCTAACCAACATGAATGTATCTTCTCTTTAGCTAGACTGTCATGAGTGTATACCTAAGTGAGGAACAAGTAGTGAATCCACAAACAATAAGCAATAACACAAGTGTAGATACCTGATGAGTCCACAAATTGGACTCATTTAAGGCTATGTTTTGATAGAATTAGTATTTTCAAATGCATATTTTGTCTCAATATATGATGAAAACCCTTAAGAGAAATTGTTATCTATTGAAGGACTAGAGGTTATATACGCAAGTATGTAGGAAATACTAAATTGGCACAGGTTTCAGATCTTAACCAGGCCCCGTGGCCCCTATGTTCCTTCATGGGTTCGGGAATTCTACGATACATCTAATTTTGGTGCCAAAGAGAAATAAGAAGGCTGGTGAGTTTAGATCGGTTAAATCAGTCATGGTATGGGGTATGGAAGTCGAGTGCTGCAGCGATATCATAAATATTGTTCTTGAGAGAGCAATAGGGTTCGAGCATGATTATAAGGGCCTGGTGACAACCCAGTCCCTGAATGACTTGAAGGGTTGGTTTGCACCACTTCTCTCTAACGTCACTCCAAGGTGGATGGATGCAGGAGTATAGATCGACAAGAAGGATCTGAATGTAGCTACCCGATATTGGTTTGGATTCATCAACAACTCTATCATGCCTTCATAGAACGAATCTATCCTCCGGCATGCAATGGCAGCTTGTCTAGTGTCTATATTAGGAAAGAGATGGCTTAACTTGTGACTCATCATTGAACAGAAGATAGCCATGAGGGCCAAACAGAGACAAACCTCATTGCCATTCCCAGTCCTAATCACGGAGCTTTGTCGGCGTGCTGGAGTGCCCCGGGACACTACCAGAGATTTTGATGTTACCCATCCTCCTCAATTGACATCCGATGCATTGAGGCTGAGTGCACCAAAGAGGAGGCTGACAGGAGGAGGGCAGCTCCGGTAGACACCTCCCCAGAGGTGGATGTTGGCTCGTTACCTGTAGAGACACCTTTGCCTATTCCGGCCCCTGGGCCTTCAGGTACTTCTGCCTCTACTTCTACTTCACATGCTCCAGGCACGTCCACTTCCTCCCAACAACCCAAGATTACTCAGGTGATGATCCTGAAGATGGGGCACCTTGCTCAGTCAGCTGATGTGAGAGCTACTAGACTGGAGAGAGACATCGCCTACATGATTGAGGTTGTTATATTAGCTACATTGATGCCCCTACGTGCTTCTATTGATGATCTGACCGCTAGGGTCACAGCCTGTGAGAGTAGGCAGGGGGAGATCTCTAAGGTTTCGGCTTTGAAAGCCGAGGTAGCAGACCTGAGAAGGATGTAGACAATTTGAAGTTTACCGACTTAACTTTATTGATTTAGAGTGTAGATAACGTAGACTCCCCTGAGACCTCAGGGATTCCTCCAAATACCACCAGAGATATACACAGAGAGGAAGCTGCAGTTGATGAGTTGGATGTTTAAACCGACAAGGAGCAGATAGAGATGCATGAGGCGAGCATATGCAGAAATCTGTCGGCCCTTAGGGAGGCATAGAGAGACCTTGGAGACATTGATGTGACTGAGGAGATTTTGATAGATGCCGTTGTGCAGGCCTCCAGTGTAGGCTTACCTTTTTCTGATTGTAGCGAAGCTGGTACTTCTGAGGTGACTCAGGGCACTGATGCCCAAGTCAACATTGATACACCGGGCACTGAAGCCCTGATAGATGGAGCGACTGCATAGAAAGGATCCCCTCTTTACCTCCGTTATGTCTTACTTTATTTTGACTATTGGATTTTGTGTCATTTGCATTTGAGAACAAATACTTTTTAATTGTAGTGGGGTGAGGATCATCTTTTGTGTGCTATTTGTGACTCATGTTTTTGTGTATATATTTGGGATGTTCTATTTAAAAATTATGTTTTATACACTATTTTGTGGAGGTTTGAGCTTGTGGCTCTGTGTTTTAAATTGCAAAATAATTTTGACCCTTTCAAAATTCTTTTGCCACCCCTTCTGTGTTGAATGTGGTTGTTCCATTGCAAATTTGAGTATCGGTTCCGATCAATATCATTGACTTGGATAGTGCTTATAATAGAAAAAACATGAATTTGCGGCTACAATGAGGCCAAATGAAGTTGCATAGATAATATGTGAACTCTTTGCATCTCGTTGGGACTAGCCAATGATCAAATCGAGTCTCTTGTGATGATCGTTGCACACTAGTGAAACTGTGGAGTCTTGTTTGACTTATAGTGTCAATGCCTAGTGTGATGAGCTTACCTGTGAACTACGCATGATGGATCATAGAATTTTCCCCTTTGGTCCAGTCAATTAAGTGATGATATCTCTTGATATGATCTTAGGTAACTTCTAAGAGTGTGAGCCAATTTGAGATATACCTCTTTTGTGGCCTACCTTGTGAATGTGTGAACCATTTTTGAACACCCTTTGAGCCTTACCTTTCTTTGGAAGAAACTTGATGAAAACAATGATCTTTCTTTATCCATCACCCATAATCCTTATGAAGTTGTGGTTAGTTGAATAGCCAACTTAGGACAAAAGCCTAAGTTAGGGGTGTGGTGAAAAGAGAAGGCAGATCAAGAAGTGCAAGAAAGTCCCTCTTACCCATGGTTTTGAAAAAAATGGAACCCCTCCATATATAAAAAAAAAAAAAAGAGAAAAGAGAAAGAAAAAGAAAAAGAATGAAAAAGAAAGTTGTGGAATAGAGTACAAAAGAAATGGGGTTTCCAAACAATTCATGGAAAGTGAATAATAGGATGACTTATGAGCACTAAAGAGAATGATGAAGGAATAGGAAAGGAAGTGTTGTGAGGACCACATTTCATGAGGGTGAAAGTCACTGAGCCTAAATGACCATACCTTTGCACTCAGCCCCATTACAAGACCTTTTTGATCTTGAGTAAGCCACAACAAATGTTGATTGGAAAATACGGGTAAACCTATGGGTGAAAGCATGGATTATGTTCTTCCTAGTGAGAGTGAGTGTTGCATTTGATTCCAGAACTTTAAATGATTAAACCTTTGTGTGAATATGGAATCATTCCTCGTGTGAGGGCATTTGAACACTTTGGTTGAACTTGAACTTGCATTTGAATCAAGTATTGTGAGCATGAGATCTTTGATATTGGTGAGTCACAACTTGAATCTTTGAGTGCATATTTGATCTTTGCATAGGTAAATTAAGTCTTGTTGCGTGCATTCATGATGGGGTCTTGTGTAGCACTGTTCGAGACACCATTTTTAAACGGCTGAACTTGAGTTTGCTTGAGGTCAAGAAAAAGTTTAAGTTGGGGGTGTTGATGATTCCACAAATTGAACTCATTTAGGGCTATGTTTTAATAGAGTTAGTATCCTCAAATGCATATTTTGTCTCAATATCTAATGAAAACCCTTAAGTTTCAGGTATTTAGAGTTTGAGGGAAAGCATGGACACTACTTAGAAAAAAGGAACAAAGGCAACTGAAAGAACGAAGAAATGAAGATCTGAGAATCGTCGAACTAATTTGGTGAGTCGCCAAAAGGTCTTATTCTTGCCTTTTGTTCCAATGTGCTGAGCCCTAAAAGAAAGGATCAAATCGGCGGTGAAAAAGAGCAGTCGGCGTGTCACCGAGAAGTTTCGTGAAGCAGTACTATGTCGCCCTATGATACAAAACACGACAATGCTGAAGGATAGAGCAAGACGGTGATGAAACCTACCAAAGGGCGGATCGCCGATTGATCGGCGATCTCGATTAACGATGCTGAATAATCTGCTGCAGGACAAATTTTTGAAAACTATAAATACACGTTGAGAGTTGTATCTTAATATCAGATTTTAAATATAGAATTTTGATTTCTAAGTTTGGAGAGGGTTTTGAAGAACTTATAGATTCAAAGGGTTTCAACTCCAAGAATTTGGACTTGGGTTTTATGGATTCTTCACTCTTTGCTTGTTCTAAGACTTAAATCTTCATATCCATTTGAATCCAAACTCATATTGGTATAAATTTCTATCTCTTTTACATGTCTAGCTAAAACCCCAATTCTTGTGGTGTGATTTTGTGAATATGAGTTAGATTATCTGCTGGGTCTTTCTTGTTGATGATTTATTTTTTGTTTAGATGTGATTCCATTTAGTAGTTGTGGTGGAACTTAATGAAATAGAAGTTGCAAATACGATTTCAATTTGTGTTTTCGGCTTGGAGAGAGAGTAGTCGTAAAACTAAGACTACTAAATTGATGGCCGGTGGGATTGGGTTGACATGAGGTTCAGCTTAAGAGAATGAACCCTAGTCCTTCTCCCACACACTCAGCTCGAGAGGGTGAGTGGACTAAGGCAGTGGCTATTCTTCATGCGCCAACTCGGTGTTCGAGAGAACCCGAGTTGATTCAGGGTAAGTTACTCGAGAGAGAATTTACCCCCACTATAGTCTAGCCTACTCAAAAATATTCAATGGATTTATTATCAAAAGCATGTACCCAATAGTTTAGTTTATCTCATATTCCTATCACATCCCAAGAATCCCCTCTCCTTGATTAGTACTCCTTATATTTAAGCTAATATTTGTTGACTTGTGACAAACCCCTATTGATAATTGACGCTTGCGTCACCCCTTAGATTTAACATGTTCTTATTCGATAATGTTTTAAGCTATGACTAATTAGAACTTAATTTTATTTTTCTTCTAATTCTCAAAACCACTCCCTTAGGACTCGACCCCAACCATTGGTTGGATTTCTTTACTATTGTACGATCGTAGACACTTGCATTGGAAGTTGTGTCCTGATTACGCAAACATCAATACCTTCCCTCCTTACCTTAGTCAATGTGGAGGTTGCTTGCAAATTTGCTGAGGAATTAGTGTAGCTTGTGCATTCCCAAACTCAATATGTTCTTGACAAAATGTTCCTTGCTTAGTCTTTAGGTAAAGATGTAAGCTATTTCGTCCTCTGTTTTGCAGAATCTTATCACCACATTCCCTATATCAACATTGTCTCGAAGGAATGATGTCTCATATCAATGTTCTTGGATCTCTTATGTTAGACTGGATTCTTTGACATGTTCATTGCACTTGTGTTGTCACACATAAGAGGAATTGTGTCAGTGATAACACAAAAACCTTCAAGCTGATGTTTCATTCACAAGAGTTGAGCACAACACGAAGCAGCAACTACGTACTCAGCTTCAACTGTAGAAAAAGCTACTGAGTTTTGCTTCTTTATTTCCCATGAAATCAGTGATGACTCTAGCAAATAGGCCATTCACTAGGTGCTTTTCTTGTCAATTAGAAAACCTGCATAATCAACATTAGCATATCAAACTAAGTCAAAAGAATCATCTGAAGGATAAAATAGGATCAGAACCTGAGAATCCTTTAAATATTTTAGATTATTTTTTTGCTACCTTCAGGTGTGATTCCTTTGGAGCTGTTTGAAATCTAGAACATATCCCCATACTAAAGACAATATATGTCCTGTTTACAGTAAGATATAGGAGAGATCCAATGATTCCTCTATACATTGTCATTTACGTCGATGCCTACCTCATCACTGCCAAGTTTGGTACTTGTGCTCATGGGTGTATCAATTATCTTGGCCTCCTGCATATTGAACCTTTTGAGCAGCTCTTTGATATATTTTTCTTCACAAATAGAAGGGCCCTGGAGAAACTGTCTGATCTCCAAACCTAGGAAGAAGGTGAGTTCCCCATCATACTTATCTCAAATTCACTTCCCATCAGTGCTGCAAACTCTTTTGAATGAGGATCTAAAGTAGCTCTGAATATTATGTCATCCACATATACTTGTGCTATAAGAAGCTCCTTTCCTCTTGACTTCAAGAATAAATTGTTCTCAATTTTTCCTCTTTTGAAACAATTTTCAAGAAGAAATTTTGGCAATCATTCGTACCAAGCTCTGGGAGCCTTCTTTAGGACATACAAGGCTTTGTCTAACTTCAACACATGATTTGGAAAGTCAAGATCTTCAAACCCTTGAGGGTGCTTAACATAGACTTATTCTTCTGATATCCATTCAGAAAAGCACTTTTAATAGCCATTTGAAACAGTTTGAATCCTATATGGGTAGAAAAACCAATTAGGATTTTGATTTCTTCAATTTTTGCCATTGGTGAAAAAGTCTCATCATAATCAGTTCCTTCTTCTTGATTGTATCCCTGCACCAGTAGTTTGGACTTATTCCTTGTGATAGTCCCATGTTCATTTAACTTATTTATGAACACCCATCTCGTCCCAACAATAGTTCTATTGAAAAGTCTGTAACCAGGTGCCAGACTTTACTTCTTTCAAACTGGTGAAGCTTCTCCTACATTGAGTTCACCCAGTCAGCATCCTTTAGAGCTTATTTGATGTTCTTGTGTTCAATAGTTGAGATGAAAGCAGAAAATGCAACTAGAATTCTCGTCTTTGATCTAGTGTGCATTCTGGATTCCAAGGGAGAGACAAAATTGTCCAAGGGATGAGAAAATGGATGTTTCCACCCTGATTTTCTCATAGTCTTTTTGTTGGGTTCAACAATTCGTTCCCCTTTTTTAGAACTTTCTTTGTTGGTTTCTTCTCTATTAGGAACATTTGAGACAATAGAAGACCATGTTCTTCTGTAGCTTCTGCGTCAGTTTCTTCATTTGGAACCTTTTCCACCATAGTCTTGCACAAGACTATCTCTTTGAATTTGCATTAGTTTTTCAAGTTCAAGATCATCCCTGTCTCCAAAGTTGTTCATTTCACCAGATTCATCGAAGATAACATGAACACTTTCCTCTAAGCACAGAGTTCACGTATTGTAGGCTATGTATGCCTTGCTTGTCGAGCAGTACCCGACAAAGACTCCTTCATCACTCTTTGGATTGAATTTGCCAAGATCATCCATCCCGTTTTTTAGCACAAAGCACTTGCAGCCAAAAGCCTTCAGATAATTGAGTGATGGATTTCTTCCATTCAGCAACTCATATGGAGTTTTCTTGAACACTCATCTGATGAGTCATTTGTTTGTAATATAGCTAGATGTATTTGCTGCTTCTGCCCAAAAATTCATTGCAAGACCTGAATCAATGAGCATGGTTCTAGCATTATCCACTTGGGTTCTATTATTTCTCTTAACAACCCCATTTTGCTAAGGAGTTCTGGGAGCAGAAAAGTTATGATGAATTCCATGGTCAGCGCAAAAACCTTTGATGTGGCAATTTTCAAACTGTGTATCATGCTCTGATCTGATTCCTACAATCTTGCAATTCAACTTCATCTGACCTTTTCGCAAAGAACATTATTACCTGAGTTGTTTAATCCTTTGTTCGCATGAACATGTTCGCGGTGAACCTTGAGAAGTTGTCGACAACCACCAAAATGTATTTTTTCCCACCCATGCTTTGAATTCTCACGGGACCACACAAGTCTATGTGAAGATGTTTTAGTGGCCTAGTTGTGCTGACACCTTTCTTTTGCTTAAAAGAAGATCTCGTTTGCTTACCTCTTACGCAAGCATTACAAATTTTGTTCTCTAGAAATTTCTGCTTGGGTAAGCCACGGACCAGGTCCCCTGAAACCAACTTATTCAACAGTGAGAAGCTTACATATCCTAACCTTTTGTGCCACATATCAACACTGTCACCCTGAGCACTCAAGTATTTAAGATTATCTCCTTTTATATAATCAAGGTCCACAACATACATATTCTTAAGCATTTTAGTTGTAAGAATAACTTCTTTAGAAGTAAGATTAGTGACGAAGCATTTATTTGAAAAAAATCTCACTTCATTTCCTTTATTTGAAATCTGAGACACATTGAGAAGGTTGTATTTTAACCCATTCAATTAGTACACATTATCTATGGAGTGTTCCACAGAACTCCCAATCTTCCCAATGCCAAGGATGAACCCTTTCTTGTCGTTTCCAAATGACACACCACCACCTTGGTGTGTTTCCAGAGAGAGGAAGTGATGAGTTTCTCTAGTAATATGCTTTGAGCAACCATTGTTCAGTTTCTCTAGCATTGACTACTTCCTCCCTTGTGCAAAAAGAATCACTTGTTAGATTTAGGAACCCACATAAGATGGAGTTCCCAAACACTATTGAAAGGCTTGATGAGAAACCTCCCCATCCATGGTGGCAAAGTGTTCTAACTGAAACGATATCTAGGACCAAGTGCTTTCTTTTTCTCAGATTTAAAGAAACTTCGTTGATTTTCTTTGGTCTTTTTCAACACAGTTTCTTTTCAAGTTACCATTTCAGCCATAGTGAGTGCATAACAAGTTATTAGAGACAGACACGTACTTGTTCTTTTGACAACATAAACCCTTACCACTGTTGAATTTTTTATTTTCCAAGTTATAAAGAATCTTTGAAGAATCAGTCCATTTCAAAGATTGATTTAGCTCTTTTTTAACTTGACTTAAGTCCCTTACTAGCTATTAGTTTCTTTCAAGGGTGTCCACTAGTTTGGACTAAATTTTTAGACTCTTCTCTATATCAAGATGAAAATTACTGAGCTTCCTTTTTCCATTCTTAGACGTTTCTAGTTCTTTGTTATGTTGACAACCCTCAGTTTCCAGAATACTCAACCTAACATTCATTTCAGACATCTGAGAAATAAGGACTGACTTTTCATCTTGACAAAGATCCAGGTTTTCACTTAAGACCATTTTTTCATCTGTTAATTCATCAACAGAGTTGATTAACACAATAACAAGTTTTCTAAATCTTTTAATTGACAGGGTGTCTATGTCACCCTTAAGGTCAAGAAGTGTTACATCGTCCTAGTCATCTTGATCGTCAGTCTTTGCCATCAATGAGAAGATGTAGTTGAATATGTCCTCATCATCTTTGAATTTTGATGTTTGCGTAATCAAAACACAACTTCCAATGCAAGTGTCTACGATTGTACAATAGTATAGTAATCCAACCAAGGGTTGGGGTCAAGTCCCAAGGGAGTAGTTCCTGAAAATTAGTGGTTAAGCGCAAAAGTGCTAAAACTAACCGTAGCTAAAAACTTTATTGAATGAAGACATGACAAATTAAAGGGTGTGACACGAGTTTCAATTATCAATGTGGGGTTTGTAAGCAAGTAAAGAGCAAGATCACCAAAAATAAAAAGAGCTATGAATGCAGAGACGGGATTCTTGGGATGTGATAGGAATACGGGTTAGACTAGACTATTGGGTACATGTTTTTGATAGTAAATCCAATGAATATTTGGGACTAGGCTAGACTATAGTGGGGGTAAATTCTCTCTAAAGCGACTTACCCCGAATCAAATGGTTCCTCTCGAACACCCACTTGCCGCATGAAGGACAGTCGTCGCCTTAGCCCATTCACTCTCTCGAGCTGAGTGTGTGGGAGAAGGACTAGGGTTCACTCTCTCAAGCTGAACCTCATGTCAACCCAATCCCACCGGCCATTAATTTAGTAGTCTTAGTTTAACGACCTCTCTCTTTCGCAAGCCAAAACCACAAATTTGAAATTGTATTTGCAACTACGATTTCATTAAGTTCCACCACAACTACTAAACAAAATCACAGCTAAACAAAAAATAAATCATCAACAAGAAAGACCCAGCAGATAATCTAACCCATATTCACAAAATCATACCACAAGAATTGGGGTTTTAGCTAGACATGTAAAAGAGATAGAAATTTATACCAATATGAGTTTGGATTCAAATGGATATGAAGATTTAAGTCTTAAAACATGCAAAGAGTGAAGAATCCACAAGACCCAAGTCCAAATTCTTGGAGTTGAAACCCTTTGAATCTTCAAGTTCTTCAAAACCCTCTCCAAGCTTAGAGAGAATATTCTAAGTCTGATATTAAAACTTAATAATAAAACTTGATAATAATAATTTCTACTCTGATACTAAGCCACAAAACTTAAACTAGTATTTATAGTTTTCAGAAAATATGCTGCGAAGGATCACTCGGTGAAGTTAGTCTGGATCATTGATCAACTCGGTGATCCACTCTTTGGTCCAGTTCATTGTCGTCTTGCGTTAGCCTTCAGCATCATCGTGTTTTGGATCATTGGGCGACATAGTACAGCTTCGCGGAACTGCTCAGTGATACACCGACTGCTCCTTTTCATCACTGATTTGATCCTTTCCTTCATGGCTCAGCACACTAGAACAAAAGGCGAGGATAAGACCTTTTGGCGACTCACCGAATGGGTTCAACGATTCTCAGATTTTCATTTCTTCGTTCTTTCTGCTGCCTTTGTTCCTTTTTGCTAAGTACTGTTCATGCTTTCCCTCAAACTCCAAATACTTGAAACTTAACCGTTTTCATCTGATATTGAGACAAAATATACATTTGAGGACACTGATTCTATAAAAATATAGCCCTAAATGAATCCAATTTGAGGACTCATCAACTGCCATCATAGAGACATCTTCATGGTGTTCTCCCTCTTCAGAGTCACTATAGGCGTTTCCCCCATATTGCAAAGGCCTTCTTCACCACTTAATCAACATTAGCCTTTCTCTTAGCATGGTCAGGCACCTTGTCACTTCACATTTCTTTGAAGCCTTGAAATTCATTCTTATGGCTCTGACAGTCGCTCATAAAGTGCCTTGGCTTTCGACAATTATGACATAGGTCATTTGTTTTTGCTATTGTGCTGGAGTTTCCCTTCTTTTGAAACCCTTCATGTTTTTTTTTTTACTATTTTTTGAAACCTTTAGTCAAATAAACCATCTCATCTTCATATTCATAGGTATCATTTTAAGATACCTTTACTGCTACTAACTTCTCCTTCTTTCCTTCCCTCTTAGAAGAATCTTGCAGCTTGTTTAACTGATCGGTCTGCAAGTTTCCGATCAACTCATCCATTGTGGGAATCTTTAGATCTCTGGCCTCAGTAATTGCATTCACCTTCCTTTCCCATGACTTAGGAAGAACTCGAAGAATGTTTTGAACCTGATTGCTTGGATGAATGGGATCACTAAGACACCTATGTTTGTTAGTACTAGACATAAATCTGGAGTGCATCTCGTGGATAGTTTCACCCTCCTTCTTGCTGAAATTTTCATATTGAGTTGTCAGCATGTCCACATTTGACACCTTAACCCAAGTTGTTCCTTCATGGGTTGTCTTTAAGCATTCCTAGATTTCTTTGGTAGTCATATGCTCCGATTCCACAGACCAACAACTTCTTTGCTTTGTAAATTTTTTCCTATTTTCTTCCTGTCTGCTTCATTGTACTTTCTTCTAGACTTGGGGGTCACTCAAGTTAGATCTCATTCCTTCACGTCATTGGTGGGGATGTAACGACCATCAAGTATTACATCCCATAGCTCGCTATTTTCTGCCATGATGTAATCGTGCATTCTGGTCTTCCACCACCCGTAGTACTGGCCATTGAAACGAGGAGGACATATGGTAGATTGACCTTCTTCCAAATTTAGTAGAGCCGCCATTCCTATAGGATCTTTTCTCTTAGTCTTAACCAAATAGAGAGCCTCTTCACTCTGATACAATTTGTTTGAATGTATGTGTCAACAAGTGATCACTGGACCAAGTCCATTGACAGAGTAATAGTGTGGAAAATGAATAGCTCAAGTTAAATCAGTCACAAGAGTTTTACGTGGAAACTTCCTACCTGTCACAAAGGATTTTCAACTTCTTTCGCTAATCTCAAGCAAAAGTGAATACATATTTCAACTACAACAATGAGACTAAACTCTTAATCTCACACTAAGTAATCCCTCTATTACTTACTTAGCAAAAGCAATGCATCCATTGCGCACTATATTAATTACCACGAATTAATATAGACCTAACACTTAAGACACACAATTAACTCTAACTGTGTTCTTACAACAATACACACAACGGTTTTGAAACGTTTCTTTATGAATATGTAATGTATCCTACAAGTTTGCACAATACAAGCATTCAATAGCACCAGTAAATAAAGATTGCTCTTCTTTGGTCTATCAGGTTCCTTGTTGTATGAGTTCTTGAGAAGAAATTTCCTCTTCCTTTGAATGAATGAATGTAAAGTTGTTTGTTACTTTTAATATATCAATCAACAAGGAGAGTTACTGACCAATGAACAAACAGCCTCGTATGATCCTATTGGTGAAGTATGCTCACCTGCTCACTAACTAGCTGACATGACAGCTTTATAGTTGTACATCCTTTGGGACCTGGACGAGAACACTCTACTAGGAACCTAGTCCTTGAATTTTTTAGGATCATGAAAACACCTAGAATACAACATAGACCATCTAAAGTTTATACTAATTATTTTGCTTTACTGATGCATGAACCTATTCTGTTTGTATTACGTGGATAAGGTGTTACGTCATTCGAAAGGGTTTACTAATCTTGTAACCATTGTATCTTAGTTTCAAGATTTGCTTTGAACTATTGTTGTCCCCCTACATGTTCAAACCAAAAGAATTACTTAGTTATGGATCAACGATAAATTAAAAGAAATAATAATATCATATTTCTATAAAACACAAAAATTAATCACTCACATTAGCACATAAAAGAGAAATGTCTTTGTTAAGATCTTGATCCTTGGAAATGTGCACCAACGGTTGCATTGGACCATTATTGGACTAGACATCCCATTGGCTGCTTATTTTATTATTAATGAACAATTCAAACAAGTATTGTTGTTTCATGGGTAACCTAATTGTATTCAATCAACAAGGAGAGCTATTGACCAATGAAGAAACAACCTCGTCTGATCTTATTGGTGAAGTATGCTCACCAATACACGACAACTTTACAGCTGTGCATCCTTTTCAACCTGGACGAGAACACTCTACTAGGAACCTGGTCCTTGCATTTTTTAGGATCATCAAAACACCTAGAATACAACATACACCATCTAAAGTTTATACTAATTATTTTGCTTTACTGATGCATGAACCTATTTTGGGTGTATTACTTGGATAAGGTGTTGCATCATTCAGAAGGGTATACCAATCTTGTAACTATTGTCTCTTAGTTACAAGATTTACTTTGCACTATTGTTGTCCCCTTACAAGTTCAAACCAAATGAATAACTTAGTTATGGATCAACGATTAATTAAAAGATAATATCATATTTCTTGAAAACACAAAAATTAATCACTCACATTAGCACATAAAAGAGAAATGTCAGTGTTAAGATCTTGATCCTTGGAAATGTGCACCAACGGTTGCATTGGACCATTATTGGACTAGACATCCCATTGGCTCCTTGTTTTATTATTAATGAAGAATTTAAACAAGTATTGTTGTTTCATGGGTAACCTGTAATTGTCTTTGTGGTACTTAATTCTACATCAATAGGTTCACCGATATCTCTAATATTCATCCTTGTCATCAACTTTGGATATTCTCCATTTTCTAATAGAATTATTTTCCACTTGTGAGCAGTTGCACAAACCCCTACACAAAAATTGTGAGTTACGCATTGACACAATATCCACATACCTGTCTCATCCTTTAAACCAACTTCCATAAATGAAATATCATAGAATCAATTTTTTTTTTATCAATACTCAAAGGTGTAAAAATTGGGATACAAAGGATTTGAATATGTACAAAAGTGTAATCAGTCAAATCCTTTGTGCTCTTTTTTACACTTCCGAGTATTGATTAAAAAATTGGATTTTGATGATATTTTATTTATGGCAGTTGGTTCAAAGGATATTATAGGTATGTGGATGTTGGCTTTACACATGATGCAAAATTTTTGTGCAGGGGTTTCTGCAACTATTCACAAGTGGAAAATAATTCAATTAGAAAATGGAGAATATCCTATGTTGATGACAAGGACGAACATTAGTGATCTGGGTGAACCTATTGGTGTAGTGTTAAGTGCCACAAAGACAATTAGGTTACCCATGAAACAAAAATACTTGTTCGAATTCTTCATTGATAATAAATAAATAAATAAAAAGGGCCAATGGGATGTCTTGTCCGATAATGGTGCAATGCAACTGTGGGTGCACATTTACAAGGATCAAAATCTTAACAGTGACATTTCTCTTTTATGTGCATTAGTGAGTGATTAATTGTTGTGTTTTCTAGAAATATGATATTATTAGTTCTTTTAATTTATTGTTTATCTGTAACTAAGTTATTCTTTTGGTTGGAACATGTAGGTGGTCAACAATAGTGCAAAGTAAATATTGCATTAGATCTCTACCTACAGTTTGCTTGTGTACACTTCCTGGAATGATTTAAACTAATAAGAATCTACAAAATAAAAAATGAAATGACCAAAATAATCAACAAGAGTAGTATCCTCTCTGAAGAAGTGTTGTGTTTTTACTGATAAGTGTTCATGATTTTGTTGATGGAGTTGACCTCCACTTTCATACTGCAAGCTATTCTCTTGAAGGCATTTAATTGTTGTTTCTTTGAGATACTAGATTAGTTGAATCAGGAATACTCACTGCTTTAGCCCCTATTATATTGTCATGTGATTCCTTGTATAAAAAATTATTGTACTAGGATGCACCATCGATATCACATTTAAACCAACTAATTAGAGGAAGAAAATATATAACAATTTTATAATAGATAGTTTGTCTATAATTATCAATCTTCTTAATTTTCTTACTCCAAGATATAGAAGTGACCAAACATAAATAAAACTGATTTGTCGGATGTTTGTTACTTTCAAAACTTTTGAACACATTGCAACATTGCTCCTATATGTACAAAAACACAATCCAATGTAACTTTGTTTTGGTCCATGTGGTCATGAGTTTCTAAGTGTAAAGAAAAATGAAGTGGTGACTATTCATTTCAAATATTAAAACTTGGGTGTATATGTATCCAAAATGGTCATATTTTTCATGTCATGAAGTCACCTAGTGTAACCCACCAGTAGGAAAGCCAACTAATAATCCAGAACAACTAGTAATCAATGTAAGACTAGAAATAAAGCAGAAGCGACAATTAAGTAAAAGAAATAGAAGAACAGATGGAAGCAACAAATATATATATATATATATATATATATAGACACAATAAAAGATCCATCCCAGAGCTTGGTCACGAGTACATAGCTACTAAAGTAAAAGAGTAAAAGTCCCAAAGTGGACCCAAAATAGAAGGGTTATCCCAAAAAGCAAAAAACTAGCCAATAAAATATAGATAGAGACAGGTATGTCCAAAACACCATGTTTTAACCCTCGCCTCTGAACTAAAGCTGCAACAAGCTCAAATTTTACTGGTAACTAGTGCTCGGACCTACATCACAAAGTAGACGTACAGTGTAGTATGAGTACCAAAATAATAGGTACTCAATGGCATCATAAGCCAAGTGAGCAAGAAAGGCAAAAGCAATATAAAATGCTAGAATAAAACACAAACAGAGGTCAAGAGCGGAACTTAAAAGAGACGCACACAAGTGTACTAATTAAGAACATAAATGATCTAAGTACAACTAATTAAACCTAATCACCCCCCCCCCCCCCTCAAATAAACAAGAAGGTCCACTCGTGCAGAAGTTTAAGTAACAACCCAAACAAACCCCATAAGCCCGACAAGTACATAGAATAGCTAAAACTACTAAAAGTAATACCCAGTGAATCCAGATCCGCAAAAAGCGTAACCCACACCTCGAACTGCGGATAGCCTCCCAAGTAACCAATAAGATTTTCCCATAGATAAGGAGTACGTAGCCAAGACCTTGAACTATGGATAGTCTCCAAAAGGGCTAATAAACTCATCCAATCATGGGAGTGCTAGCCCGAACCTCGAACTACGGATAGGCCTCCAAAGGCTATATGTAAGTTCACCCTTGGTAACCTTAAGGTGATACATTGCACCAAGTATTCCCTAAGGGTTGCTTGAGGAAAGGAGTTAAGATAAAGAGGAAGGTAATGTATGGTATGCATTAAATGTGCCTAAAATGTTATAAGTGGCTCTATGTGCTAT